>JAOYMZ010068484.1:0-12400 GCA_025802335.1 Pinguicula primuliflora
GAGATTAAGTAAATTGAGAAATTTTTGAAGTACATATACCCTCTTTTTGCACTTTAATTTTAAATTTTATGATCACATTTTTATATGTGATTTTTTATTGAATGGTTAGGATGATTGCCACATTATAAGGTTAAAAATGGAGTACCAAAAGAAGGTACAAGTAGCATTATTCATTTTTCAAATACAACATAAATAATAATATTAGTGATATAATTTTTTTAATTTACTCTTAGAAATATTCTCCCTAATTTCATATATTCAAAATTTTATATTCACCGCTACTTTAGCGGGACTGCATTCAGGCAAATGATCATTTGAATTAGGATCTTGATTAATTTTAGTTATATAATGTTATGAGCAGAAGAAAATAAATTTGAGATTGATCAAGGTCGAATCACAAACTAAAGTTACGATTCAAATCAACTAAGACAGTTTGGTCTGGTGGCAATTAGGTGAACTCTTGAATAAGATGTCTCGAGTTCAAGTCCCAGTAAAAGCACTTGGTCGGACCTAATCTATAGGAGCCATTGGCCTGGATGCAGGTCCCCTACATCAGTCGGAAGAGTAAAATTCTCGAACACTGAAAAGGCACAATTCACCAATTTACCTAACTAACAAAATTACAATTCGAATCATATTCATTTATTCACTACCATATTTTTTTTTTGTAAGTTTATTCACTACCATATTATTCTGATTTAAAAATCGGCCAATGAAAGTGGAACATGGACTTTGTTGGGTTCTCATTTATGAGCAATTATTATTTCTGTCTTTTAACTCCAATATTTAGTTGGAGCTTTAAATAGCGATTGTCATTTGTCATTGGTGGTCCAACTTCAATATCTTTAACAAAATATAAAAAATTCTATAATCTTTGTTCGATATCTCAAACAATATAAAAAAACTGCCATGATCCCAACGATTTTTTTTATAATCATTGTGTAAACCACCCTTTTTCACCTGATTAATCCATAAATCAATACAAAACGATCTCTATACACGTACCAAGTAGATATGTTTATTTATATGTATTTATATGTTAGCCTTTTTATATTATTGTAATTGCTTAGAGTTTCTTAGTTGTTTGTCTATATATATGATTATTGTATCCCTAAATAGGGGGATTCTTCTATTTTCCTATCCTGCGTTGTACTTGGTATCCTCTTGATTTTAACAAAGACTCAGGACAAAACATGTCATCGTGATCCCAAAAAATTATTTGCATATGCCTCATAATACAAGTGGTATGGTGTTGAGTAAAATATTTGAATCGTCGAATATTAGATCGACGGTCCAGATCAAAGGCTCTTTAAAAACAGTCATGTGGTTGCTAGCTCATCGGATTCACGGTTTACCTTCCTCTCTTCTCTCTCCCAATTCATCAGCATCTCTCCCAATTGGCAGACCAGTTAACTCGAACAGGAAATTATCCGGTAACCGACCTCTCGGGATGAAGGCGGAGGTCCGACAAAGGATCACGATACTGGAGGTAGCAGAAGGTGAGAACTGTGCGCGTTGAGATCCCTATACGCTTTTATACCTCTCTACATGAATTGCGATGATGTCGGCGAGACAACGGAGTAAGAGACTTGAACTGCAGCGTGCGGGCAGATAAAAACCCAAATATCAATGGGCGGGCGGAATCGAAAGATTAGATGAATCGCTATGTTACAAGAAGCAATTAAGGAGTAGGCCCAACATCCGGTTCGGCGGCGGACAGTAGTGAGGATGTAATAGTCGGCGACGGTGCCGGCGATCGTGAGTGAGTGTAATGAAATACAGTGCCAGTGCACTGCAATTCAATGCCAGAAGGCGAAGTTTTCCTCTTCTATTTTTTTTAGCAAATCAATAATAATATGTATAATTGTTCAGTGTAATGGGACTTATTAAAGAACAAGCATCGTAGCTACAGTAATCTTCAAGATCTCCTGGGTCAGAGGGAAGGCTACAGTTCCTGATCTTTGCCTTCTTCATCTGCAAAGTTCGACCAGAAGAAGGAAAAGGAATAAGGAAAAACAACGAAATCAGTATTGTTCTGTTCTCATGGGCAAAATGGGCATACTGGGGAGAGATAAGAGAGTAAGACAAACCTCTGCAGACGAGTGGGAGAGATGAACAAAACTCGGGTTTTCGTCGGATCCGATTAATGAGCAAGTATGTGACTATTTTTAAAGAGTCTATGATGTGAACCGTGGATCTAATATTGGACTGTTCAGATTGTTGGAATATATTTCAAATTATTGAAATCAAGATTTATCGATGTTTCTGTTCAAGCTGTGTCGTGGACGCACATACTGTCTTAAAAGCGATTTCGGCACGACCGTAGTGCTAATCGTCAATACTCTGATCTGGTCACTCCCGAAGGTGAACAGCCACTTCCGAACGCACGTACACTCAATGATCGGAAGTTGGAGAGAGACACTCGTAACCCTTGCTCCAGAGAAAACCGTCACGCTGGAAAGATGATGTGGTTAATCTCAATCTGTCTCAAGAACTCTAGACAGAACTTAGGAGTCCCTCTCCTATAATAACTCTAACTACAATGGGTCTGAATGTTCTGAATATAATAAACCACAAAATTATCTTGTTGAGTCATGAAAATTGGGCCGAAGATTAAATCCAACTATTAAATAATTGATTCAAAACCCAAAAATATTTAAACCTTTTCAAGGCAACACAAATTTTGTCCAACAACATACCACTTGTCCAACAAGTGATACGGGTAAGTAAATTTCTGCATAATACTAATTGAAGCCTAACCTCCTACTCCCTTTCCGTAGTTTTAATTATAAATATTTCAATACGCCGACTCATATGGATTTGCAGAACCTGAAACTGTTGCTGAGGAAATTATACATGACTTGGAAAAAATTGCGAGCAGTCCTGGTTGACCATCCGTTTGACACAATCTCCTACTTATTCCCTACTACGTATGGAAAATGAATTATAGGAGACTTATCCAAAACACATCCTGTTATATTGGAAACCCGAAAGTTATCAGATCATCACTGCATTTAGACCTGCAAAACTATTGTCAACAATGTGTTTGGCAACTCCAGTAATCTACTCAATATATGGTGAGAAACACTTCAAAACTTCCTTGTATACCGGCTTCTTGAAATCCACTGCCTACAGTTGGGAAGAAATGTGAAACTTCAGTTACAATATACACACGAAAAAAAGTGTTCACATAATTTTCACGACCGAAATGGGAAACTGACAAGATCAACTACTTCTTGAGGTGACAACCATGACCATTGCCCGAACTCGGGCTTCTCAGTACCATCACCTAATAGATTCACTTCCTCTTCATTCCCGTTAAATTTAAACAGAAACCTGAAGTTACAGATCAATGCTTATGCATAGGACAAAGCCCAGTTTAAATGTATCGGAATATTGAGGCAAAATCGAATGGAGCAAATGGTTTACCATTTCTGTGCTTGACCTTTCCAGTCAGAACCCCATTGTTTGTTTAGTTTTTCCCGGACTTTCGGTGGGAAATCGTACGTCAACCAGTAAGGTGCCTGTAACAGGCGACTGCTCAGCTGAATAATAGCACATTCGCTAGATTTCACTTGTTAACACATTCTAAATCCTCATTTTAGCTACTGTGAAAAGGCCTGGAGCCTGTTTCAGCATTGGACTTTCAGATGACAAAGCTGATAGTCATGGCTGCATTTTCAATCCCCCCATCCATAAATCACAATGTTCGTACTTTTAGTGATAGTAAAACTCTAGACGAAGTAACTCAAGAAATATAAGAGGAGTGACTCCATATTCATACCTCAGCAACAATATCAGCTGATGTAACACCAGTTTCTTCTCTTAATTCCCTGATCGCAGCATTCCTGGGATCCTCACTTTCATCAATCCCACCCTATATAGCCATATGGCATTTGAAAAATCCGTGGTACAAGGCAACAACAACTGACACTAATTTACTCGGATTTGTCCAGTGTCATCACACTTATACAAGACAAAATCGATCAAAACTTCATCTCCTTAACGAATAATGAGACCCTTCACAACGACAAAACATGTAGAAGATCTACATGTACTATAATATAAGAATTTCAATTTCAAGACCATACATTCTAATTTAAAACTAGAAGTAAAACCTTTCTTTTCCCACCTCATTCACAAAGATTCAATCGTTACGCACTGAATTTACAAATATAACCATATGGCATTTGAAAAATCCGTGGTACAAAGCAACAACTGAGACTAATTTACTCGGATTTCTCCAGTGTCATCACACTTATACAAGACAAAATCAATTAAAACTTCATCTCCTTAACGAATAATGAGACCCTTCACAACGATACAGCACGTAGAAGATCTACATGTACTATGATATAAGAATAACAATTTCAAGACGATACATTCTAATTTAACAATAGAAGTAAAACATTTCTTCTCCCACCTCATTCACAAAGATTCAATCTTTACGCACTGAATTTACAAATATAACACTCGATAGCAGAAATTGCGTATGTACTCAACAAAACTAACCTGCGGCATCTGCCAAGCATCGGGTATATCCAGCCTCGAAGCAGCAAAAATCTAACAGAAAGCCAAACACCCAGTTATATATTATAATCATCGGCACCGAACATACATAAACCAAAAGAAGATATATCTCGGCAAATACCCACCCCTTTAGAGGGGCTCAGAAGGCAAATTCCGACGTTTCGTCTGTAACCTTCCGGTGGGCTATCCATGGCAGACGATGAAGATGATTCACAACAAATTGGAGCTGCAAGTAAGCGGGCAGATAATTCCCTAGGTCTCGAAGGACAGTTCGGGAAGAAAAGGGTGTTCGCGTGTATATGCCTCACAGGCGGATTAAAAAGGATCAAAGATCGGCACAAAGCCATCACCACCGTGGCTCAAATTTTCCGGTACAAGATGCCCATTTTGTTGCTGGGGGAAATGGACCAAAATACCACTCCATCTATTTTCCGTAATTACACATTTAATTAGTTAATCATTAAACAAAACAAATTATTGACAATTATAGTGTTCATCACCTTCACTCAACAGGATTTTACAATTCTAACTGCTAACACCAATGTTTGAGAAAGTGTTGGGAGTCCCTTTTTTCTAGCCGTCCATTACTTAGATTGTCTATTTGCACACGCTAATTTTATAATTATTTATTATTTTTTTGCATAAAAAATAAATTGATTGTCTGGACGGCAATCTAGGCGTCTGGACGAGCACCCAAACACCCCGCTGGGCAATGGCGGAACCATTCTTATATTTGGGCTCAGGCTAAATTTTTTGAATAATGCTACATGTCCCAACACTTTGTCACTAATTCATCCCTACAAAAATAAAAGATTAATTATTTAACATACAAAATTCTTAATGACATTTAAATGATAGACTAAACTTGTAAAATTCTTAATTAAAATACATAATACCAGTCTATGAAGAACCCGACAATCTCAATTCGGAATAGTTCTGCTTATTCCTTCATTCACGTTTTCCTCTGAAACGGGCGATGAGTGGAGTATTTGAAGGATATGAGAAGCGATACTGTGAGCTCTCGGCGAATTTATCGAAGACGGCCTCATCGGCTGGTCTGCTTGATGGAGGTGATTGTCCGATCCATAATTCAGTTTGAAATCGGGGTTTATTTGGGTTCCTTATATATATGATAAAATGGGAATTTCATATATGCTGGTTTCTTGAATTTGATGTTTTTATGTTGCTTTGTGAAGGTCGTGGATTGTGATATTATTTAGTTACAGATCTGGTTGATGGGTTAGTGTAAACAGGGTTTTTTGGGAGGTGTTTGTTCGTGAATTCTTAAGAGTAGCTATTTGGATCGGGAAGTTTAGGGTTGCTACAACCCACGCCACATTCATGTATATACGTTTCTTTATTTTTGATGTGGAACAAGGAAGTGATTGATTTGCTTAATGTATATCGTTTATCCATGGTAAATGGTAACAGGATAGATTCGTGTTACGTCTTTTGTTCATTCTTATACATATTTTGTTTTTTTAACACTAATTAATGTCTCTTTGCAGAGAAAAAGAAGCAAAGAATTGCTGAAATCAAAGGTGGATTGGATGAGGCTGAAGCTTTGGTATAAAACTTTTTTCACTGTTAAGAATTTATTCTTTTCTTCGATCCTCTTTTATCCAGAGTCTGGTTAATGATGTTGTAGATAAGGAAGATGGATCTGGAGGCCCGTGGTTTGCAGCCAAACCTAAAGGCAACACATCTTGTAAAGCTCAGAGAATACAAATCTGATCTGAACAATTTGAAGAGTCAGTTGAAGCGGATCGAGACGACAAACTTGAACCAAGCTGCCAGAGATGAGCTTCTGGAGGCTGGATTGGCTGATACATTGGCTGTACGTTAACTAATGCCAGTTGGGAATTAGGCACTATTACTATTCTTTTCGATGATTTCAGTTATTGATTTCTGTGGTTGCTTTGGACTCAAGGCTACATTCTTGCCCGTTATCGATCTTCTTTTGTTTTATATTTTTCTTTTCGCTTGCATTTCTGCTCGGGTTTGACTTTCTTCCACATTATGTTATTCAGCAGGTTACATGTTCTAAGCGAACTAAGTGCTACCTCTTATTGTGCACTGATCTATTTGCTTAAAGAGCTATTTTGACTTCCACAGGTATCAGCAAATCAAAAGGATAGATTGTTAACGTCAACCCAGAAATTGAACACTTCAAGTAACAGGATTATGGAAAGCAGAAAAATGATGCTCGAGACTGAAGACCTTGGCGTATCGCTTCTGCAGGACTTGCATCAACAGAGACAGTCTCTGTTACATGCTGATAATGCGGTAATGCTCGGAGTATTTCCTTTACATATGTGGAGATTTGAATCAGAAGCAACTGTATTACGATAACTCGTACGAAATACTACATGCCCCTGGTGTTTCAACTTGTGTGTACTTCTGAGTTGAACTATGGAAAGCAGTACTTTTGAGTGGAGTACTAGTTGATTTCCCTAAGCATGTTCTACTTTTCTGTGCCAGATGCTCGGTGTCGACAACAACATAAGCAGAAGTCGGAAAATCATAACCAACATGTCAAGAAGGATGGACAAAAATAAGTGGATCATCGGTGGTGTGATAACTGTTCTGGTTATTGCTATTGCTGTGATATTGTATTTCAAATTGTCCAAGTAAGCAAAAATCGTTGCTGCGAAATCCTTTTTTGTGGTTTGATAAGTCGCTGCTGTTGTGCTCCAGTTGTGTGATAAGATGATGTGTTAAATTTATCATCGTTGCGGAAGTTGTTGCTGTTGTGAATATCATCAATTTACAAGTAATTTAGTCAGTCGCAAATTTTTTGTAAAATTACTTAATTAGGTGCAATAAAATTGAATGGAAAATGTGTTTTTAAAAATTAAATTTAAAAAAAGTGTAAAAATAATCTTCATATTTAAAAATAAATCAAAAATCGAATATATATTATAATAAATATTGATACTAAATTGTTTACTAACGCAATTACATTCATATTTGTCAATTCCAACCATCGTCACTGGAATACGGCCGTTGAAAAATACAAATCAATATATTTTTTTTATTCTTCTCCATTCTATGCTTAAATTTCCCGTCAAATGCATGAACATGAGATGGACAGGCCATCGATAGGTCTAAGTCGTGAATAGTGTGAATTTTAAATTGACTCCATTTTTGAATGTGCGTCTGATTCTGACTTCTAACTAATTATGAACAAGATTATTAAGAACTAGATATGGGTAATGCATTTTTGGTGCGCGAATTTCAATTCCGTGTGGTACAAACATGTATTCTATGGTTAATTTGATGAATTTTAAACTTGATCATTGGTCAGGAATACAGGCGACGGGCCTGCGTTCTTTCACCCGATACTTTTGTTGGGTTTCCCGACTTTATTACTCTAGCAATTTACCTTGTGTTGCGGCATACAATCTTCTATTGTCGGACTCCACAAGGGTCTATACCGCATAAACATGTCGAGGCATGCATCTCCATGTTGTTCTCATAGAGACGACAGAAGAGAAGAGAGCTAAAAAAGCTCATAAATCGCTGCATGAAGTACCACGATACATTTTTCATTTAAACTAGTTGAACGACTACTTACGACCAAGAAGTTTGTTACCAATATTGACTACTATCCTGGCCGGATTCATCCATGAATCCCGTGTAGGAGGTGGTGATGGTGCCGGACTCCTTCTTGAAATCCACGAGTGCGGGGACCGCACTCTCCACGAATCGTAGGACGAGTTAGAGTATTCGGTGGGTAGTTCATCATTGTCTTCATCGCCTTCATGGGAGTTTTTATTTTCATCATCCTCCTCCTCAACGTCCTCTTCGTCAACTTCGTCGGCATCATAATCGCCATCATAATCGTCATCTTCATTGTCATCCTCCTCATCGTCGTCATCCTCGTCCTTTTCGTTGTCATTATCGTCGTCTTCATCTAAAGTAATGGAGACTAGAGATGGAGTGAGGACGTTGGCTTTCTCGTGCGCGGAAGTAAGGACGGCTGCAATTTTGGCTTGTGCGGGAGCAGGGAAGGCTGTAACGTTGGTGTGCACGGGAGTAGAGGAGGCTGTAACATCGACGTGTGTGGGAGTGAGGGAAATACTATGTCATTGTCGATTCAACATTTTTATTTTTGCAAGCTAGCAACAAGATGAAGAATGGTTCAAGAGGATGAGGTTGCCATCAATTATAGTATACATGGTGAACCCGAAATCAACATTCGAGCCTTTTTCAATTTTACAATATATTCTAAGTCAGCATTAATATAGCACGTCTTTTCATGCTCTGCATTTTCATACGATTCAACAAGATGGAATAAGCACAACAGTCGATACAAGTGTGACTACCCAAAAACACCATTCGTGCTCCACTTAGATATCCCGTTATAGGATAGTCGGAACAAACAAAGCAATCAACACGATCGCGACCCATCGTGTTTATTCCGGAAGAGACAATCGTGCTCCAACTATCCTGTAATAAACACATCATCCATGGTTCTATTCACGTCTAACGGTATGTGCACGACTATATGTGGTAAATTCGGATAACGCATTCGGGCCCTAAACTATTAAACAAACAAAGCAATCGATAAGACCACGATCCATCGTGATTATTCCAAAAGAATCATTCGTGCTCCAACTATCCTGTAATAAGCACAACATCCGTGGTTCTATTAACGTCTGAAGGTATGAACGTGACTATATGCAGTAAACTCGGATAGTGCAGTTGGGCCTTAAACTATTAAACAAAAAAGCAATCGACAAGACTGCAACCAATCGTGATTATCCTGAAAGAGTCATTCGTGCTCTAATTATCCTGTAATAAGCACAACATTCGTGGTTCTATTCACTCTGACAGTATGAGCGTGACTATATGTGGCAAACCTGGATAACGCAGTCGAGCCCTAAATTATTAAACAAACAAAACAATCGACAAGACCGCTACCCATCGTGATTATCCCTGAAGAGTCATTCGTATTCTAACTATCCTTTAATAAGCACAACATCCATGGTTCAATCCATGTCTGACGGTGCGAGCGCGACTATACGTGGTAAACTCTAATAACGCAGTCAGACCCTAAAAAAATAACACTAAACATTTGTGGTCCTATTCGTGAGCTAACTATCCTTTACTAAGCACAACATATATAGTAAATCCGGATAACACAGTTAGGTTATAAACTATTAAACGAATACAACAATTGACAAACTCGTGACCCGTCGTGGTTATCCTAAAAGAGTCATTCGTGCTCTAACTATCATGTAATAAGTAAAACATTTGTAGTTTTATCCACGTCTGACGATACGAGTGCGACTATATGTGGTAACCCGGATACTGCAGTCGGGCTCTAAACTATTATTATTATTATTTTCGGCCATAAACTATTAAACAAACAAAGCAATTGCCAAGATCACGATCAATTGTGATTATTCCAGAATAGTCATTCGCACTTCAAATATCCTGTTATTAGCACAACATCCATGTTTTTATTTACGTCCGGCGGTAAAAGCATGACTATACGTGGTAAACTTGGATAATGCATTCGGACCCTACAAAAATAACACTAAACAACCACAATCTGTTAATTATTCATAAATTCATAATTGTGGTATATAAATCATCACTTTTGCACACTTTAAATTTATTGTAACGCGTATCTAAATCGTGAGACACACAATGTATGATTGATTCGTATTCAAGACAAGTTTCTCTTACGTGGAATGTAATGAAGTCTCATTGTTTTCAATCTACTTAAAAATATTGTCTCCAATTCCATAAGCGTCTGAGCACCAGATAAAAATGAATGTATTCACACGCATGTTTGTCCATTATACTCACTTAATGTGGCAAATAGAGTAATTAGAATTTTGTCATATATTTTTGACATAATTAAATATCCCGAATAGCCAAGCCGGAACGAACTCTACAGTCGACACAACTGCAATGCATTCGTGTTTAACCTGGATGCGGCATTTGTGCTCCTACTATGCTGTATTAAGTACAAAATTCGTTGTTCTATTCACGGCTGACAGAAAGAGCGCGACAATACGTGGTAAACTCGAATATCCCAGTCGAGCCCTAATCCTAAACCATAAACCATAAACCCTAAGTCCCAAACTCGGATGCCTTAATCGGGCCCTAAACCCATTTTCTTGAATAAATATATCTACATTAACACTGTGTGTGTAGTCTTTCATAGACTGCACATGTAATTTTTTCATAATCTGTGTGTGTTGTATCTTTTCATTAACAGAGCGAGTCTTTTCAGATTCTGCTGTGATGTTGAACAACTGGAACGATGCAATTATGATCATTCTTATTCTCTAAATAGATACAACAATAATAAGAAGCCTACTCCTCATTCGTAACATGGTTGTCAACGTTGCTTCATTCTCCGAGTCTGTTCCCTCCAGAATAAGGCACACCATATTATTAATATGGTACAGTAATCTTTATTCCGGAGGACAAACCAGCAGCCTTCTATCATTACACCCCTCACATTTAGCAGTGAAGTCGGGCTGGCGTATCATCTGGGATAAAGTAAGCTACTCCGAATTGAATTTGCATACTCCTGAATTTGTTCTCTCCAACTCTTCTAACAATCCCTATCATGGGGTATTAAATGTTACTTTGAGGCACCAGGTATGGCATCACCCTCTCGTCCATCGAAGGATTCCCCCTTCTCTTGATTTTGATAGTAAAATAGATCCAATTGCTGTTAGAAGTGAGAGTGATTCTACAAAGTTAGTGATCATCTCATCTGAATATCTAGAATTGTTTGAATTTTGTTTTGCTTCATCTACGCAATCCAACATTGGAAGAAAAAATACATGAGTATGAATCTCAATGTTCTAGGTTCAAATCTAAATTGGGCAACCCAATATTGGAAGGAAAATGACATGAGCATGAATCTCCATTTTCAGTTTATTTGACTACGATATTTATAACCTGTTGACTTTATTGCATATAATGGATGAAAGGATTGATTGATATGAGTATTTTATATTAATTTCTAACGCGACAGGTCGTGTCGATTTTATATAATGGATGAAAGGATTGATTGATAATGACCATGAATTCATCTTACTAATGCATTCATTCCTAACACGACGAGTTGTGTCGTTTTTGTTAGATTCGTTCGGATACATTAAATTGAATCAAAAAATCAAATTCCCTAAATGCTCTGAGCACCTATCTAAACACTTAGATGCACAATCCAAAAGTTCGGAAAATTAATGTATCAACTCGCATGTTCCTGTCATAGTTAAACATCCCGAATAGCCTAGTCGGGACAAACACACTTCAATCGACATGACCATGACCCGACATGATTAATCCGTCGAGTCACTCATGCTGCAACTATCCGTTAATAAGCACAACATTCGAAGAAACTGCATTAAATCAAAGCCTACACATGTCTTTTCAAAGACTATGCGTGTTTTCAAAATTGAAGTCCTTTCATGTACAATGAATGGAAAACAGTTGGATATCACGTCCTCGACGCAAATAATTACCCTTCAAATATATGCAACAACAACACGAAATCCATCCTCATCCACAATATGGTTGCGAATGTCACTTCCTTCTTCGGTTCTGTCCCCGACTCCACCAGATTAAGTTTATACATGATTTGTACAGTATATCCAGTTCCTTCGCTACCTGTTCAGTTGCTGGTGTATCTTCCGGGATAAAGAGAGTTGCCTTCCTTATACATGTTGGCCAACATGATATTTTTTTGTATAGGCGAAGATATCGAACCATGTACCTCCACACCAGATAGGAAGGTACCCAGCTCACCAGTTGAACTACTTGGGTTTGATTGACCACCATAATATAGTTCCCATATATGTATATCTTTCCCATCATTAGAACACACTGGTTTCACCTC
>JAOYMZ010068495.1:0-12397 GCA_025802335.1 Pinguicula primuliflora
CCGCACCGCGATGGTGCGGTGCGGAACCGCACCGTTTTACACCTTTATAACTTAAGCCTTTCATCACTGTGGCTGCCCAAATATTAAAAATTTCACCAATTATGTGTAACGTTGTCATCAAATTGGGCGTAGTTTTTTTTTTTTTTTTATGGCAAAAGAATTTACAGATGTACATTTATTTGGGCCGTTTCTGACAAAGCCAGCCCAGTGTCTTGCCGAAAATTTCAGAATTACGGAGGATTTCTTTAGTTCGAAGAGGATGGGGAACGGGTGACCATTCCATACATCACGATTGTGTATTCGATGGTCTATCAGATTCTTTGCGCAAAGGAGATTCCAGACTAAGGATTTTATACCTTCAATTGCTTTTGTTTCACAAAATTTTTAGTGTCTGTTTTGTATCTCTACTTAATTTTTTCTTTTACTTCTCTTTTTTATTCTCCTTCTCCTTTTCATTCTCCTACTTCTTTGGAACTTTTAGAATGTTTGCAAAATTTTTGAAAAAAATAGATAAAATTCGATTCTCCTTTAGAAGTGAAAGGTAAATTCATTAAATTATTTATAAAATTGTCATTAAAAGTAGAAGTGGAAAAAAAGTAATCTCCTACTTACTTCTAAAAAAATGAGAATCTGGCTTAAAAAATAAGAGAAATGGAAGTAGAAGTAGAGTTTTAAAACATTTATTTTTGAAATAATCTGAAAATAAATGAGAATGAGAATATTAATCTAAAAAATAAGTGGTTTAAAATAGACACTTAATCACCTATATTGAATTGAAGCCGATTTATTGTATTCCAGATCTCCCATCGTGTTGTGGCACAGATACATTGCCGGGCATTCTTGGAGATGCCCCCAGGTTTGATCTGGAGGAATTCATTTAGGGTCGGCCCGCAATTCATCAGAACTTGTAAGTTCAGCCACGCAGCAAGCAGGTTTCTAGATCATGCATGTGCTTGAACACCCTAGGAATAGGTGATCATTGTCCTCATCCTCCAGATTACATAGCGTGCATTGAATTTCCTGATCTTCGCTGATAATCTTGCGCTTCCGCAAGTTTGCATTCGTGGGTAACTTGTCCTGGATTAACCTCCAGATGTGGATAGATATCTTCGATGGCAAGAGAGGGTTCCGGGCTTGTAATAAGGCGGTCTTTGTTGCTCCATTATGGACTGGTACATCTCTTTTGAGAATATCTTTATAACTCCTTTTGACTGAGTACTTGTCGTTGCCCGTATTTTTCTGTTTCCATGAATCTGCTATGTTTTCTTGCAAATGCATGTTAGCTAACAATGTACATAGTTTTTTTTAACAACGTACATAGGTCAATAAGTTGTTCTGTCTCAATATGGTTCAACTATCTTGTCCAAGTCCATGTCCAGCTCCGCTCACTCTGCACCCATGTTCCTTGATCTGCAATAGTGGCATGTTTATTCACCACTTTTTTATGTGATCGTGGGTAGAGGGTTGAGAGCTTCTCTTGTTCGAGCCATATGTCATTCCGGAATGATATTTGAGCTCCACTTCCGATCTGCAGCTGCCATTGTTGCTAGAAATAATCTTCCTTTAGGTCTCTCCACCATGTAGAGTTAGATTTTTTTGCCCCTTCTTCTTCCACGCCTAATAGCCTGCTCCTGTGTAGATGTATTTAGGTCAAATAAATTTCCAATTGTCAATTTTCCCTTGGTTCCATAGAGGGATTGACTAATATGTTTCCAAAAGTCTTGTTTGTCATCTGGAAAATGCCCCCAAACTTTCAAAAAATTGCCTTATTAAAGGCTGCTAAGTTTTTTTATCCCCAATCCCCCCTCTTCTTTTGGAAGAGTTAGTTTTTTCCAAGATAATTAGTGTATTTAACTATCTTAGGGGCCCTTGTGTAAGAAAAGTAGTAGCATGGAAGAGCTGAGAGGATAGATTTGATGAGGGTTACTCGACCTCCTATTGATTTTTTTATAAGCAAATATTTTGTATTAATTTAAAAGTTATTTAATATTTACATAAATTGTTTTTCGGGTCCATTTGACCCGTTCACGCGAACGAAACAGAACAAATAGACTCCTGGGCATCTCCGTCATTGACTGTACGGTTCTTCTTTCATCTACGTTTTTTCTAATTTGATGCTACCGGGATGTTTTTCCTCTTACGCAAAGATCCGGCCTGATATCCATTCTAATTTTTAATCCGGATGTTCCTGTTCTTCATTCTGGTTTTCCAGATGGCGCCATCTTCTCCTCTTCCTACTTCTCCATCGCCACAGCCGACGCCAATCCCAGGTTTGTTCTTTAATTGACTGGCAAATTTGTGTTGCCTCCGGTTTCGTTATCGACCTCCTATTGATAACATCTTATTTTCCCACTTTTGAGTGTATTTTTTTGAATCTTTCGAAGATAGGGGTCAAAGTTTTGGTCAATCTTGGGTTTGCACCCACTAGCAACCCGACATAAGTGAATGATGTTTCATTGGTCCTACAATTCAGATAGTTCGTCATCAAATCCAAGGTCTCCATAGGTACATTTATACCCATCAGTCTACTTTTCTTGAAGTTGATCTTCATACCCGATAAAAGTTCAAAGTTTCTAAGGATAGCCTTGAAAGATCTAATGTTTTTCCAACTAACTTTCCTGAACAATAATGCATCATCAGTGAATTATAGGTGTGTGACCTTGACTTTATCTTCTCCTACTTCTAGGGGGTCTAGCAGACCTGCTTCAACAGATTTCAGTATCAGCCTTGACAAACCTTCAGCTACCATGAGGAATAGGAACCGTGCCATGGGGTCCTCCTGCCTTATTCCTTAGGTTGGGTAGAAATCTTTAGTAGGACTACTATTTATTAAGATTGTCAAGGAGGCGTATGACAGACAAGCTTGTATCCACCTCCTAAACCGCACTGGTACATCCAATTCAACAGCCATATTGTTCAAGAACTTCCAGTTTATAATATCAAAAGCTTTTAGTCTATCTTGAAAATCAACCCCTCTTTCTTCCTTACTTGAGTTCATGGATATTTTCATTTGGCACCAGAACCCCATCTATGATTTGTCTCATCCCAATGAATGCAGTCTGATTTGGTGATATAACATTGTCCAGTACTTATCTAGGCAATTTGTCAGCACCTTAGCTATTACCTTGTAGGAAGAGTTGATGAGTGTTATGGGATTGTAGTCTTCAATTCTTTGTGGGGATGATATCTTTGCAACTAGGGTAATATGCGAAGCATTGCCCCTTGACAATTCTCGAATTCAGCCAAAACTCATGCATCATTTATGTGATATCCCCCTCCATTAGTGTCTAAAAATGATGCATGAATGAAAAATTAATCCCATCAGGTCCAAGTGCCTTTCTTTTTCCACAAGCTTTGACTGCTTGTCTAATTTCCTGGACAGAGAACGGTTCATCTAATATTCTTTTCTCTGGTGCTGATAACTTCTTGCATCCTGAGTTGTGTAGGCTTGGTCTGTTCATCATAGGCTCAATGAACCGTGTCTGGAAGTGTACTGTGAAACAATCCTTGGTTTGGTCAATCCCTTCTGTCCACACGTCACCATCCCAGATCCCTTGCACACGGTTAACTCTCCTTCTGCCTTGGATGTGTCTATGAAAATAAGAGGTGTTGGAGTCTCCTAACTGGAGCCACTATACCCTTGACTTTTGCCTCCATATACTTTGCTCAATGCGCTCCAAAGCCTCCATCTGATCTTTCAAGTAATGTAAAGCAGTCTCATCTGGTGTTATATCTCCTTCTTCGGCCAGTTTCTCAATATCAACCATTTTATCCCTTAGTACTTTAAACTTTCTTGGGCCAGTCATTTGTCCACCATTCAGTTTATTCCACTGATTTATGGCCACCCTTAGTATCCATATTTTTTACTTGAGTACGTAACCTCTGTAACCATGAATATCTGTCTGCTGCCAAGTTTTGCTCACAACATCTTTGTCCTGAAGCCTGCAATCCGATATGATTAGAGGTTTAGGGCCCCAATTTCTTTCTTAAGTACCCAGTTTTACTGGACAGTGATCAGAAACACCTCTGTCTAGACTAGTTTGGGTTCGATTTTTTTCGCCCAACCAAGTTGAGTTCACAAGAAATCTATCAATTCTGCTCATAGCTGATAACGAGGAGATGTACCACGTGTATTTCTTTTGGTTTAGTGTTAAGTCCATTAGGTTCAGGTCCTTTACGAATGAGTTAAACAATGTGATCTCCTATGTGTTTGTGCTTCTGTACAGTCCTCTTCTTTTAAAGGTGTGCAACACCGCATTGAAATCTCCCACCAGACATACTTTTTCAGGCATTTTACCTTCTAGATCATGTCTTAGTTGCTGCCATTGTTCCTTTTTTCCCTCAAAAGTTGAAAGTCCATAAATGTTCACATGTGACATGGTGTTGTTTCATCTGTCCAGGAACCCGAGATCCCTAAGATGTTATCCCCACCCCATAAATTTTCCTTTCTGAATTTGAGACGGTCCAAGATATATAGAAGCCCCCCTAACTTGTCAACTGAAGATGTATAAGCACATTCCACTCGTTCATATAGCCATATGCTTAGAATAATACGCTGATCCACACTCTCCTTCTTTGTTTCTTATATACTCAGGAAGTTTATCTTGTGTTGAGATACTAGTGCCTTGATTTTTCTTCTTCTTTCCCTCTTTACGATTCCTCTTGCATTAAGAGTCACTATTTGCATTATGAACGGTTGTAACTCTCTTCCTGGTATGTTCTGTGGGATCGGATATTGTTGTCCTAAACTTCCATGGTTGTAAGGATTTCAGCCACCTTGTCATCACCAACGGTGTTCACTATCCCAAGAGATTTTCCTATTGATATAATTGATTGAACCTCATATCTTAGGTTCTGAGAGTTTGAAGCTAGGATAGCACTTTCTATAGTTTAGTCAGAGTGATGTGTCTGGCTATTTTCATTTCGTCCAGCAACTTTAGAATCTATTATTTCAATCCATTTATCGCAGAGTTTATCATTGTTAGAATTTGCTTAGTTTTGCTTTGCCCATTTTTTCCTCCCTTTACCTTGACTGAGCGAGCTTTAACTTTCATCAACTGTTTGTGTTCCTTTGCCTGCTTTTGCAGTTTGTCAACCACAATTTTCTCAGCTCGGGCGGGTTTACTTGCAACCGGGGTGGTCTACTTGATAGTTTCTTTATCATCAGACAATTGGCTGGCATTGTTCATGGTCTTTTTCTGGTATACTCTATCCTCTCCAGACATCTTGCAGGATAGTACTGTCACTGCTCTGGGGGTGTAAACTGTTCATCTCCCGCAGCATTACAATCATCCGCTCTTTGTACATTAGATGTACTCTTGATTATCCCATTCATCTGCCGGAGTTTCGTGCCATCTAGCTCATGTTGGGCGGCTGCTACTTGGGACATTTGGTTGGTCCGGAATACCTTGAGTACTTCTTGCTGTATGTTTAGGATCATGGCTTCATCCTCTATTTGTAGGCTTATCGATCTAGCTTTTCATTGATGTTGTGCGTGGTGTCAGATTCTTCTGCTTGTAGGTTTTTCTCTTGTGGTTCCTTTTCCCAGAATTTTTCAATCGGGATTGGGTTTTTTTTATATCATATACTTCTTTGACTTCTTTCTCATTTTTCTTCCTGCTCGGGCTGTTACTGCACACAACATCTTGTTTTATATCCTTCTTTAGGGATAAGATATCTCATTATCGTTCTCATTCATATATATATCGTATGATTCTCTTTCTGCTTCACTATCGCAATAGGCGGAGAAATTGGATGTAGTTTTGTTTTAGCCAAGCATGTTTAAATTTATAAGCATGTCCACAATTGTGCATATTTACATTTGTACAATTGATGTAGCCGCCTCATTCTTTGGCCCAAAATATGTCTTATCCATCTATCCAAAATTAATGTCAATACAAGCTGTAGTTGCCCTTTCCCCATCCGCGACTGAATATCTGATGAGTTTGTCGTTGCAATGCAATCACTCGAATAATCTTCGTCGTAGATGCCTGATGATCTCAATTGGGAGGAATGGTTGTTGTTCGAAGATTATCCAGTTCCTTCCGCACCACATGTCCCGAATTATTGTCATCTTGGTAGATTTCCATAACTCAACATCCTGATTTCCTTGGATGAGTTTCATATGGGCTTCAAAACAAGTCCATGGTACGGTTGCAATATTAATTATCCTCCCACAAATGCAATTGTAGAACTCAATCAATATTTCCTTTGATTTTGTGCACTGGAAATACAGATGGGCAACTGTTTCAGGTTCAGCTCACATAGTTCGAATATTTCATCTACATTGCCCCCTTTACATAAGGTTGTCAAATGTTGGGATTTTATTTTGCATCAGTCGCCATAAAAGGCCATTTCTTTCAGATTAGAAACTGGATTTTGAAGATTAGAGAGTCTCATGTTCATTGTCATGGTCTTCCCCATGGTACTTCGAATTGCTCTGTATGCGGCTCTAGAAAAGAATTTTATCTACCTTGCCTCTGACATTGTGCAGATTTTCATTCAACAGGTCTCCTTTGCTAGCTACTTTCCAAATATCTTCCCAAACTCCTGAGATGTGGTCAGGAAGAGTGAGTGATCGAATATCAGCTTTGCCATCTGCATATCTGAAATATTTTTCGTTTCGTATTTGCAACCATATCCCTTCCTCGTCAGATTTCCACCTCCACATCCACTTCAGTAGAAAAGCTTCGTTCATGAGTTTTATATCCTTCAATCCAAGTCCTCCCTGCTTGATCTCTAGGCACAAATCACTCCATTTGATCCAATGAATTGGCTGCTTTTGGTCAACGTTCTTTCTCCATAGAAACTTGCTCATGATTTGTGCCATTCTCTTTAGCAACTGCTTTGGAACCTTAAAAACGGACAAGTAATAAAGGATGAAACTGATTAATATGGATTTTATGATAGCTATGCGACCTACGGATGGTAGGTATCGATGATCCTATCTGTTTAGTCTCTTTTGCATATACTCCAGCAATTTGTCCCAGAGCTTTACCCTTCTCGGGTTATCTCCCAATGGGAGACCTAAGTATTGGAATGGCAATGTACCTTTCTTACAACGTAAGCTCACAACAGTGTCAGATAATAGGTTAATAGATAAGTTTACACCGGAGAGTTGACACTTAGAGAACTTTATCGCCAACCCTGAGAACATTTGAAATATTTACAGTATCCTTTTTATTGTCTTGGCATTGAAATAAGAGAGTATCGTCCGTGTATTGCAGGTGAGATATTTTCAGGTTTCCCATTGTATCTCCTCTAATAATGTTTAAATCCTCAGCTTTTTTCAGCAGCATATGTAAGCCTTATATTGCCATTAAGAACAACAACGGGCTTAACGCATCTCCTTGTCACTGGCATTTTTGTAGGTTACAGGATCCTTGAACAACTTCCATTTATTTTGACTGTAGCGTGAGATGTGGTGACACATTCCTTCATCCACCTTATCCATGTATCATAGAATCCGAGTTTAGCCTACATTGAACACAGGAAGTTCCAGCTAATAGAGTCAAATGCACGAGTAAAGTCTACTTTGAAGAGCAGAAGCTGTTTCTTTTTATGGTTGTAATGGTGAATAATCTCATTCGCCGCAAACACTCCATTAAGTATCTGACGACCCTTTAGAAATCCAATTTGATGCAGAGATATCATTGAATTCATCACCTTATTTAATCTTGTAGCTAGCAATTTGGACATGATTTTGTATGCGCATCCAACTACCGAGATAGGCTGAAAGTGATCTAATCTCGTAGGATTCTGTATTTTTGGAGCAAGAGTGATCACCGTAGCATTCAAATCTTTAGATAATCTGCCCAAACTGTGAAATTCATTCAAAAAATCAGCAAAATCATCCTTCAGTATTTCAAGTTCTTTTGGATGAAAAAGAGATTGAATCCGTTTGCTCGTGGACTCTTCGAAGGGCCTCAACAACATACTGCATTTCTTATTTCCTCATAAGATAGAGTTCAGTGAATGGATCCCATAATCCATAGTTAGTACACCACAAATCTGGAGAGAAATGAGTATCTCAACCATTTCCTATCTTCTTAACACATTTCTTCCAAAACCAATTTGTCAATCTTATAAGTCTCAACAAAGCTCTCCACCAGCTAGATATCTTACCGAGGGGGTTGAGCTCTTAAACTGGACTAGTAAAATGACATTTTATTTCACATGATTTAGGTGGTCTAAATTAAAATCGGTCATCAGGTTAAAATTATCATATCGAGACAATTTCAAAATCCGTCATAAGTTTTGATTTCACCAGAAAAAACTTCACTAAAAATATAGTGTGGATACTCAATCATGGAACTAGATCCATGCTCATGGCATTACTCCTGTAGGACACACTGTAGTGGACTGGTGCCGTGATCCGGCAGTTATGTTTTCAGCCATCTTATAAAATGGATGGAAGGCACATAGCTTTAGTTAATTTGTAGTCTTAGTCCTTTAGTCTTATAATCTCTTGTGCGTAACATTTTTTACAATTTTGTGAATGGAAGGAAACGTAATTACAAAAAAAATGCACAATTTTTAATCCAAACTAACCGTACAATCCAATAGCCCAAATCATTCTAATTAATTATTAATTGAAAACAATTGAATCAAGATAAGTGCGAGTAATTTTTGGAGCTACATAATTGGCTCATTCTAGTTGTTGAGGATTCACTATACTGAAATTAGTCATAAATTTTAATACCCGAAATTAAAAGGGTCACTAACGGTTTGAGAGTATTGCACTTCAAACATATTTTTCAATTTTTACTTTTTATCAGTGAAACTGTCGAAATTAACTGCAATGATCAGTTTCAGAATTATCTTTGCACCAGTATTCTCAAAAGTTAAACCTGTCAAAAAAATAATTTTTAAATAACCGGAAAGGTATTATTTTTGCAATGTGAGAAAATTAGGACAATTTTTATGGCACCTATCATAAGACATGCATTGAATCTGGACTTGAGTTGATGAATAGGCATTGCCGTACAAGTATCTCTTGCTTCGAAGTCAGATTCATGAAGGTTGATTTTAATAAGAAACTTAAAACTTTTTTTTAGCAAAGCATAAGAAACTTAATATTGATGTTTTATTTCCCTTTGTACCATTTATAGGAAAGGAGTGTATATTGGGGAAAAGGCAGCTTGCGCCGTATTAACAAATTGGAATTAGAAAGTCGGTACAATGCATCTTCATTGTATTTGATGTTAGAGAGTTATACTTATTTATAATCTACATCAAAATTCGATACAAAAAAAAATTGATAGAAAATAAATTATGGTCACATTCACCATCACAGTCATAATTTAACATGGATGAAAACATGATACTTCAAGAAAATTACTACATTAAGGTTTTCCGAAAATTTTCTAAACTCTTTTGTTTTTTTGGTAGGTAAAAATTTTCTAAACTCTAATCATGGAGTATCTAATCATGTACTACTTAATAATCTTAAGTTCCAATGAATGACCATTTAATGTGAGAAAAGTATACATACATGATGCCAAAAGGCAAAAGTCTAATGTTTTGACGCGATTAAATCAAATTTGTTGTTGTAAAATTTTAAAAACCTAACAAATGACTACAATCCTACTAAGTTACCGCAAACTCGATGTAATATGATGATTTTAATCTCTCATCTATAAACTTTTCACCAATGTACGTGACTCTAAAATTTGTTGTTGGTTATTGACTTTGTAGTATTAGTGAACATGGAGAACTTGATGCACTTCATTTCACTTCATTTGGAATAGGATAGACTTCATAGTACAGCAAACGAGATCAAGAAGTGCCATATTTGGACACAATTATTTAATATATATATATATATATATTTAATAAGAAAAATAAAGCACATATCCCTTTCAACAAAAAAGTCCTCTAAATAAATATGATAATTAATAATACTTTTATCCAGTAAAAATGATCTCAATAAAATTTTGTAAAATTTTTATTTTCTAAAGGTATCATTGCTCATTAAAATGATCGTAAAAATTTGTGTGTGGTACTATCCGTTTTCGAAATTGGTCGCACAATTGGAAAGCTTATACATAGAAGACGGAAAGCCACATGCTCCGGCACGGTTCCGACGACTTCGTCGTCGGGAATTCCTAAAACTCTATTAAGGACTACTTAACCCAAGAGGGAGAGGATTTTAGAAATTTCCGGTAATGAAATTGTCGGAATCGTGTCGGAACATGAAACTTTACATCTCCTATGTATACGCTTTCCAATGATGTGATCAATTTCGAAAACGGATTGTGTCACACACAAATTGTACACTTCAAGATTATACACATGAAAATTTCCCTATATATATATAATTTTTTCATAATGATCAATATTATTATAATTGACATCCTCAAATTTAATACATTTATTTTGTAAGTGATTGCATCTTAGATCAGTTATGTGTCAATATTTATGTATGAAAATTTTCGATATTATGGTTATGGTCACCCATGCCGTTTTTCTTCCATTCTGTTCCACTCGTTCCCACTCCTTTAGTTCCCACGCAGCGACACGCTCAACGTGGGTGGATACGTCGCCCCCCAAACCTGCCTATATAAAGCAATACAACATATTCAAGCATCGTATCCAAAGTCCAACTCCCATTTTCAAAAAAAATGCCAGTTCGCGTCGAACCCTTTACCAGGAACAACCCGGCATTGATCCCCGTCGTCGACCTCTCCTCTCCTGTATCCTTATCCCATCTCGTCAAAGCCTGTGAGGAATTCGGCTTCTTCAAAGTCATCAATCATGGCGTCCCCACCCACCTCGTGGATCAGCTGCAATCACAGGCTACCGATTTCTTCTCTCTCCCCCTGTCTGATAAACTCAGAGCTGGACAACCGGACCCATTCGGATACGGAAACAAGAACATCGGCATCAATGGAGACGTGGGATGGGTCGAATACTTGCTCCTTAACATCAACGCTCAATCGGGTCATCAAAAGTTTGCAGCCATTTTCGGCGAGGCTACGGAAACTTTCCGGTGAGTTGAGCTGTCGTGAACGAAAACAGAGCTACTCTGTTTTCTGTTCTGTTTTGTTTACAGCTGCTGTTTTTTGTTATTTCAGTCTTGCGGTGAACGAATACGTCTCCGCCGTAAAGAAAATGTCCTGCGACATTCTGGAGATGCTCGCGGAGGGTCTGAAGATTCAACCCCGCAACGCATTCAGCAAGCTTCTGATGGATGAACACAGCGACTCTGTTTTCCGCCTGAATCACTACCCGCCCAGTACCGAATTCCAAGCATCGAACGTGATCGGATTCGGCGAACACACGGACCCACAGATAATTTCTGTTCTGAGATCCAACAGCACGCCTGGATTACAAATTGCGTTGAAAGACGGCAGTTGGGTATCAGTCCCGCCGGATCAAAATTCATTCTTCATTAATGTTGGTGACTCTTTGCAGGTACGCCCACTTTTTTATTTTTTACCAACACAACTCAAAAGCAAAGCATAGAAAACTATACTACTTTCTCTATTTCTGTTCCAAGTCAAACCATCTCCTTCACGGCACTTTCCCCGCACTCTCGGAGGACGCGATGTGAAAGTGCCTCGTAGGTTGTTTTTTTTCATTCTTTCTTTTTTGTCCACACAACACAATTGATATGGTTTTGGTTTTGTGTGGTGATTTGGGCAGGTGATGACTAATGGGAGGTTCAAGAGTGTACGTCACAGGGTTATGACCAACAGCTCTGAGCCGAGGCTGTCGATGATTTATTTCGGAGGACCACCGTTGAGTGAAAAGATTGCACCATTGCCTGCTCTCATTAAAGGTCAAGAGGACAGCTTGTACCAGGAATTTACGTGGTTCGAGTACAAGATATCAGCTTACAAGACCAGGCTTGCTGATAATAGGCTCGGACGGTTTGAGAAAATAGCAGCATCTTGAATGCAGATGTTGGCACAGAACAGCTTATGTTCATATGGATGAGGTGCATAGTTGGTTGGGAATTGCAAAAAGAAAAATGAAAAAGAGTAAACTAGGAGAAGAGAGCAGTCTACATTCTACTTGCACTACACCGTGATTTGTAATAGTCTGGTGTTGTGAATATATTTTTTTGTGGTACCGAGGTAGATAAACTCGTAGTATATAACACTTTATAACTCAAAAAAAACTTTGCAATCCAGATGTGACTACTAAAATTAGTTAGAGGTTTTGATGGTATAATCTTTGAGTACAATAGTGTTAGAATTAAGAGGAAAAGAGACGCAGGAGTTAACGTGGAAAAAACCTCTCTAATGTAGAGAGGAAAAAAATCATGGGAAAACAATTCTATTATGAACTGTCACACTGAGTACAAGTACATGAGGCCCTATTTATAGGCACAAATAAATAGAGTCCTAATTAGAGTCATATTCTAACAAATCTCCCCTTGACTCTACATCCA
>JAOYMZ010068506.1:0-12397 GCA_025802335.1 Pinguicula primuliflora
ATATGAAGGCTGCTACAATGTGTGAATTCTCGAAGCAGGAGTTTATTGGAGGCCTGCAATCTATTGGGTAAATATAGTTCCATTCTCTCAAGAGCTGCGTTCTTTCTTTTATTGAGGCGATACTGAATTTTGCTATTTTTCCTGTTGGAAATTGGCAGGATAGATTCACTGGATAAGTTCAGAGAAAGAATACCTTTTCTACGTTCTGAATTGAAAGATGATCGTACGTGGTTTTCTCATAAATGCTTACACTAGTAGGAAAAGTTACTTGCTTGTTCAGATTAGTGTCGCTTCTGATACTTGTCCCCCCACCCCACTCCCCCAAAAATCCGTTACTTTATCGTTACCCATATGCTCACTCTATGCTTCCTTCTTGACTGCTTAAAAAGCTGTTGGGCCGAAAGATTTCTCAAACTTGTTATGCTAACAATTTTGAGTGGTTGCAGTACCATAGCTTTCTTATGTTGATTTTATTATTATTTCTATAACGTTTTATTTGTTTTGTTCAGAGAAGTTTCGAGAGATCTATAACTTTGCGTTTGGCTGGGCGAAGGAGAAGGTATGTGTCTGTACTCGTTGGACTAACTTTTTTCTCAACTATAACTTATTTCTATAAATTTCTGGGGAATAAACATGATTGAGTAAAAAATCAGCAGAAACGATTACAAGAAGAATTTGTGAGGACTAGAGGGAGGTATCCGCCCGTTTTCGAAAACGGTCCGGGTGACCGTAACCCGGATCGTCCGTTTTTTTGAAAACCGTAGTCATAACCGCCCATTTTTAAACGGACGGAAATGGGCTTTCTGTCCGTATCCGCTCGTTTATTTATTAAAAAATTAATTTAACCATTTTACCCATTTTATTTTAATCCGTTTTTACCTGTTTGGCCCATTTTATCAGTCCGTTTGACTCGTATCCACCCATTTATTTATATAAAAGATTAATTAAAATATTTAATTATAAATGCGGGTTATACGGGTCCCTCCCGTATCCGCCCGTTTAGTTTTTTAGAAAATCGGACCGCCCGTTTTCTTATACGGTTTAAGCCCGGACCACCCATTTTAGAAACATAAATCGCCCGTGTCCGTCTGTTTTCGAAAACGGTTTAAACGGTATGGGCTAAACGGGTCTGGTCCGGGCGGAAATCCGTGTAGCCCGGACCGTTTGTCTCTCTTTAGGACAATAAATTTCTGAGGGATAAGAAGAAAAATTATAGATCATGTATTCTATATGAAACATGATTATAGCTAAACATGATTATTGCTAACTTTTTTCTCAACTATAATTTTTTCTATAAATTTCTTAGAGATGAACATGATTAAGTAAAAAATCAGCAGAAACGATTACAAGAAGAATTTGTGAGGACAATAAATTTCTGAGGAATAAGAAGAAAAATTATTGATCATGTATTCTATATGAAACATGATTGTAGCTAACTTTTTCTTAACTATAATTTTTTTTTATAAATTTCTTAGGGATAAACATGATTGAGTAAAAAATCAGCAGAAACAATAACCAGAAGAATTTGTGAGGGCAATAGATTTCTGAGGAATAATAATACAAATTTGTTTGAGACTGGGTATGCCAATAAACTTGGATTCAATCATGTTCGTCATATAATACAAATTTGTTGTACTTCCATACAGTTATTGTTTCTGCTGATTTTTTGCCAATACAAAATTTTAGGTATTGTTTTCCTATCATTTGTATAATTTTGATTTCAGGGTCAAAAGTCTTTAGCATTGGACACCGCAATTGGTATGTGGCAGTTGTTATTTGCAGAAAAGCAATGGCCATTAGTTGAACATTGGTGCCAGTTCTTACAGGTTGGGATAAACAGCATGTTGATTTAGTTGTTGGTGTCGTAGTGAATGCTGTAAATGTGTTATACATGTCACTGCTGTATGCTAGTTTGCTGATATGCTCTTCTTGACACGTTATTGCACCCCGTCTTTTGGTAATTCAGGCGCGGCATAACAAAGCAATTTCTCGAGATACCTGGACACAACTACTGGAATTTGCTCGGGTAATAATACATCTTATGCTGTTCCTTCATGCATCTGTTGATAGAACATGTCAAAATTCCATTTGTTTTTCTTTCTCCCCTTCTTCACAACTAAGGCTCTGACTACTCGAGTTTTTTTCTCCTCCCGAATGTTATGGTGCCGAATTCTAATCTGAACCGTTGAATCAAAATTCATTAGTTAAGATCAATTTAGTTGAATTTTGATCCAACGGTTAAGATCAATTGATTCATTTAACATCCACTTAAGAATATTTTTAATCTGAACGGTTGAATTTTGATCCAACGGTTCAGATTAGAATTCGGCACCATTCGGCAACCAGATATCTGCATCCATTCCTCCTTCCTGAAATGGTAGCCAGGACTTGATTCTCATGCTTAATCTCATTTTTGCATAGAATACTAAATACATTTTTTGTTCAACTGCAGACGGTTGATCCTACATTGTCCAACTATGATCCAGACGGTGCGTGGCCGTACTTGATTGACGAATTCGTGGAGTATCTGAATGAGAACGGCGTGATTCAGAAGGGAAAATTGAATGATTGGAGCTACCAAACTTGACCTGACTTATTACTACTGTGTGCTTCATTCCCAGGTGTTGGTTTCAGATTCATGGTGTAAAAGTATATCATAAACGAAAAACAGGATCATTAAATCAATTGGAGTGTAAAGTTTTGTTGGCGTGTTTCTACATCATCATGCGTTCACATCTTTTCCATTGTTTCCAAAGAGTTACCAACGTTCTGATATGATCCAATGCTGAATTTTCAATTGTTCTTCATTGACATCATTTTGCTTGCTTTTATGCTAATAGCATTTGCGGATCCTTCTAGTTTGGGAGCCGTAAATCTTTCCAATGAGCCCGAACATGAAAAAATATATCAAATTTTGTTGTTGAAGTTTCAAATATCTATAAGTGAAAATTGAAAATGGATTGAAAGCGTGTTTCAGTTCAGTGTTCATTATTTTGGATTGTGAATCATATTTGGAGTTTGAGGTTGGAAAAAGTATTCAAAATTATAGTGATTCTAAGAATAACAACTGTATTTAAAGATAATGGATTCAGATTTCATTAGCCACACGAGCATTGTGGTAAGACATTGAGTTTAACTTTTGTAGCATTTCCAATGTTATGAAAAAGAAAAAAAATTCAAAAACGTACATCTCAACTTACGGGGCGACTCGGCTGCGTTATGGGCAAATTCACTTTTTATTACAAAAATGCTAAGCATATAACCTTTTTTTAATACAGAATGTTGTATGCCCATTAAAACGACGAATTTTGTATTTTCTGTAGTGAAAAAAAAATGCAAAAATACAAAACGACATCGTTTTAATGGGTATACAACATTCTATATTAGAAAAGGTTGTAAGGGTGGTATTCCTATTTTTATTATTCTGATTTCTGACCTTGCCCAAAAAGTGAGGGCTTATATGTAAATATCCACTGCACATGGAAATTAGGGTTTCGCCTTCATTCTCTTCCTCGCTATCTATATATATTCAGACCGCTTCTGCTGGTTTTTCCCAACGGAATCTCCTCATCGAGTGCTCTGAAGGAATTGCGGTATTGCGCGTTCTTCAATAGAATGCACTACATCGAAATGAAAGTTCTCTGATATATATTTTCTTTTTCTTTTGCTAATTTGCGGAGGGATGCCGGTGATGCGATCTGAATTGTCCGTACCATCTGAACAGTCTCTTCATTGATGTTTCAAATTCTAGCTACTGAGGTCTCCCTTCTATATTTCTACTGTTTATCTGTTGGATCTTCGCTTTCCAGAGAAAAAAAACTACTTGTTTGATTGAATTTTTCGGATGAATTGGCTGTGATGTTGAATATTATACCATCAAACGATGAAAGCCTGTGGCTTATTGATTATTATCAATAATTATTTTTGAGCCTTTTCTTTAATTAATTGTTCAATTTTTTTCGCATGAGGCAACAAATTAGAGTCACTGAAGCACTCAAATCTGAATAGTGTTTACAGCGCTTTACGTTGCCGAAATATGAATGGCTCTGAGATTCTGGGAGTGGCTGCTTTCTCGTGCGGCTGCTGCATTCAGATGTGCCGAAATTTGTATCAATTATACTTTTTTTTGATAACTTATGGTATACATGTGGTTGTTTTAGAATTTTAAGTGAAATGATCTCGGCCGTTGAAGCACAAAATTCGGTAATACATGTGGTTGTTTTATAACTTATGGTATCCATGTGGTTGTTTTATAACTTATGGTATGCAAAGTGACTACACTCCAGATGAATATGGAAATCGATCTGCACCTCCTACCCACCCACCCATACCGAGTTTTTTAGTACAAGATTTATATCACTAGGCCAACGGAATTATATTGCTTTCATTATTCAAACGTCTTCCAAAAGACAGCCAATTCTTGCACTTCTTTTTAGAATACTCCAAGTAGATATTTTGTTGCTTAGTTGAGAGTACCCCTCAACCCTTCCCCAGTCACCAGCTTCGCTGAATCAGGTTTAAGAGCACCCACCCTAAATCAGACGTGGGAGCCATCTTAGTTATTCTCAATGCATATTTTTTCGACGATTTAGATATCTGAGAGTCCTCAATTTTTATTGTTTTTCCTCCATCTAATTGGATGGGAAGCCTTGGAAGGATGGATTGTGACTCTTGCGCATACAATGACAACAGTATGCCGGAAAGTCTTCATATTTCATCTGTTGCCAAAACTCATACTTCCCCATAACAAGTCAACCTCAACACAAATACATCTTTGTCAGATCCTTGATGGCCCAATCTATCAAATCTTAGCCGGAATGTTCTCAATATCAAAAATCTTTTCCTGGTTATATAGGATTAACTAGACAAATCCATATGCTCTATGTGAGGCTCGGCATATGTTCCATGTTTCGCGCAATAAAATTTGATTCTATCCTTGTCATAGCCAAAATGAATGAGGATGTGTTTATGATCCATTAACCCAACTGTAAATGAATCTTTCATGCCAAGTCCAGTAATAATAATATGAATTTCACGAATCGGAGGTCTACCGTAAGAAAATTTACCGATGAGGCATTAGCAAAGGGCGAACTAAGTTCAAATTCATTTTCTGAATAGGACATTGCAGGCTCTCCTCTCCATTGCCACACTTCTCTTTCCCATATTCTGCCACTTTAACACAAAAATAATGATCATTGATTTCTCATATTCTGGCATTTCCTGCGTAATCGAGGCTGGATTTGCATGTACTGTAGCCTCAATCTGATCTCTTGGATGGTGTTGCCAGTTGCTGTAATCCATTACCGTCGGTAGGCTCGATCTCTGGGCCTCTTCTGGAACAAATTTGCATCTCTCTAGATCAAATCTTTCACTCAATTGGATGGTAATGGAAAGATAAGTGTGGCAATGGAAAGGAGAGCCTGTAATCTCCTTTTTGGAAGATGATGTTGAGCAGCTTAGTTCGCCCTTTGCTAATGCCCTCATCGGTAAGTTTTCTCACTATAGACCTCTGATATGCGAAATTCATAGAATTATTACTAAAAATGGCTTGAAAGTTTCATTTACAGCGGGATTAATGGATTATAAACACATCCTCATTAGTTTTGGATGTGATGAGGATAAGAATCAAATTTTATTGCGTGAAGCATGGAACATAGCTGGCTTTACTATGGGTGTTTTTTGTTGGACACCTTATTTTAGAAGTGGCGTTAAGCCTCATATAGCGCCTGTGTGGATTTCTCTAGTGAATCTTCATGTGCTCCTATATAACAAGGAAAAGATTTTTGATATTGTGAAAATTTTGGGTAAGCCTCTGATGATAGATCAGGCCACCATGGATTTGACAAGACCGAGTGAAGCTCGTATTTGTGTTGAGGTTGACTTGTTAAAGGCTCTACTTTGTCGTGTGGGTGGTTTTGGGGAAGTCTGAGTTTTGGCAACGGGTGAAATGTGAAAACTTTTCGGTGTACTGTGGTCATTGTATGTGCAAGGGGCATAGTCAATATGAGTGTAAGGTGTTTCATCCTTCCAAGGCTTCCGTCCAAGTGGACAAGGGAAAAGCAACAAAAATTTAGGGACTCTAAGACAGTTGAATCCTCTAAATGATTTGCATTGTGAAGAGCTAAGATGGCTCCCATGTCTGACTCGGGGTCATTTGTGAAAAAGCAAGTTAAATTTCAGGTGGATGCTCTTAAACCTGATTTTAGGAAGCTACTACAAACTCACAAATCTCATAGTTATGTTAACCCTAAACCCTGTGCAATCACTCCTTTTCCTCAATTCATTGGAAAAGGTAACTCCAAGGGAGAAGGGGGTCCTCTCAGCTAAGAGAGATGATTTAAGGCACCTTCATTTTTACACACATCACTATATCTCCATTATTGAGTACATACATACACATATTGGTGTGTGTGACCCACTGTGCAAGAATGTGAGTAGATGTGTGGTGGTGTGGTGAAAATGGAGGTGCCTTAACTCATTTCTCCTCAGCAAAGCATCAAGGTATCTCTTTGGAGGATTCTAAAAAGAAGGGCTCAAATATGATGATAATTCACAAAATTTTTCCTATTGACTCTGCTATACAGCAAAAAGGCATCCAAATGGCATCACAGTGCTCATGTTGTTTGACAAGGACAAGTAGTGACCATCTCCTGTAGAAGGGTGAGCTAGCTACTCAAGTCTGGAATCACTTTGAGGCTATTATGCATCTCTAGTCGAACCCTGCAAGCCTCGGCCACACATTGGATTCCTGGCTCATAGGTAAAACTGAAAAATCTGTTGCCTTTTTGTGAAGACGGCTACCTATAGCAATATGCTGGGAAATTTGGAAAGCTCGTTTTGCAGCTCGATATGATGATGTGAAAATTTGCCCAGCATCAGTTATACTGCTCTGTACCTACCTTACTAAAGAAACAATGCAAGCATCTGGTTTCACTATGCCTTAGGACATCACACACAGGCAAGTTTTTGAACAGCTAGGAATCAAGCTGATACCTAGACCGCAAGTCTTGCTTCATCCTCTGAGAATCAAGCTTGATGGCAAACTCCTCTAGTCATCAAATCAAGCTCAATGTTGATGGAAGTTCTACCTCACACACCTCTGGCATTGGTGGCATTTTCAGATCAAACTCCGGAGATGCTCTCCTTGTCTACCATGCCAAGATCTACCATTGCTTTCCTCTGGCCGCCGAACGCGAAGCATTACACACAGGACTCTCCATTGCTCTTCAACGTGGCTATATGCACTTGGAGATCAACACTGATTCCCTCAACTTAGTTCAGGGTGTTCAGCAGCAGGACAAATTACCATGGCAACTCAGACATAACATCAGACACCTCATGCTACTTCTGGAGAAATTATCTTCCTACCAAATCTCTTTTTGTTACAGGGAACTGAATCAGGTGGTAGATGCCCTAGCTAAGAAGGGAGCACAGAACTCAGACTGCGAGACACACATATTACAACAGATTCCAGAAGACATAAAAAGGATGGTGATTCGAGACAAAAGCCAAACTTATACCAGAAGACTTCAGAACATCACAGCCAACCTATGAATCTAAAAGCTTTATTTTTTTCACGCTTTTGTTTTTCCTATTTGTTTTATTGGGCAATCATGTACACTCATAACATTTGGTGGAGGGAGATGGCCGGCTAATAAAATTTCCTTTTAAATTAAAAAAATGATGATAATTCACAAAGTAGAAGGAAATATAAAAGCGCAATCTTGTGCAAGCAATTCTTTGAATAATGAGAGTTCTCTTCCAATATTTGAGGTACACACTTTTACATCTCAAAAGTTATTGAAAATTTGCCAAATCGACACTGGATGGCTCCAGAAAGAAATACTTGTATATGGTGATAATCCATAAAGAAGCAGGAGATAATAAGGTGCAAGAATTATCCGTGCCTTCCACAAGTCCTACTAAATCTCCGGTGGAGATGATACTAGATGGTTCTGGAGATTTAACTCTGTCGTCATTACCAATTGGGGTTTACTCGGGGCAGCTAAACTTGTCTAAGAGTAGTCTTTTTGTGAACATTAAACTCTCTCCAAATGCCACTAATGGTGATGATGAAGATGACTGTGTGGCTAGTCATGGATTCCCAGATGATGAAAGTGATTCTAATTGCATACTCTTATGGAAGTTGCTGTCGTATAGAACGCCAACACTTATGGCAAGTTATGAGGAGAGTTTGTCATGAAGTATCTGAGCCGCTGATGTTTGGAGGTGATTTCAATGTAATTACTGCTGCAGATGAAAATAAAGGTGGTCGTGCTGTCAGACTGGATTCAATTTCGTACTTTATTGAGGCTATTCATGATTGATGCCTCATAGATCGTGCTTCCAGAATTGCTGAGGTTTTGTCGTGCATCATATCAAGTCATTTTTCAATGACAAGTCTCCAACACAATGGAGCAGGTCACACTTTGACACATTTGCTCAAAGTCTCCATTATCAAATTTTAGTCTCCAACACAAGTCTCCATTATCAGATTTTAGTCCCTCCAAAGCTAACTCTTTTGCTGCATCTAGCAAAGCACGTTCCTCTATTGGTACCCAGTACTTATTTTTAGCATTTTACTTGTCTTGAGACATAATCTGAACATTCAAAGCATAACATCAAAATGACAGTTTATAAACCCCTGCTAAATGAGTTGAGGGGTGATGGCGACTGGAGATCGACCGAGAGTTGAGAAATGAAAAGCCCTAAACAAAAGAAACATAGGTTTTGTGTGTTGTGGGGGTATATGGATGGCAGCTCAAAGTAGTGAAATCCTTGCATCAACGAGGCCCAACAGAGGGATCGGGTTTAGAATTTAAGATTTAGACTTTAGGCACATTCAATTATGAAATATTGGTTGTTTTGGTCGTTAATTAAGCTTTGGTATGTAAGGTATTTTTTAAATTTTCTGTTCATTATGATCTTATTGTCCTACTTCGAACCAGATCTTTCAGATAGTTCTGGAATTAATGCACAAAGGAGCATGATATTTGGTTCTCAATTTGATAGAAACATGATGCGAGCGACAAATATGATCTGAGTGAGCTACCATCATGTCTCCTTCGGTAAATTTTTGTAGAACCTTTGCTTTTTATGTATTAGTTTGTTATATTGGTCAATTTGACGATAACATCATGTGCATGCTTTGGTACATTATTCTACGACCTTGGCTTTCATTAATTAGTTAGTTCTATTAATTTATTCTTTTTTTTCATAAATTAAATTTTCGAAAATAGACATGTATTTCTTATGTGTCGAGCATCTCTTGCCATTTTTTTTGCATGTGTTTCTTATGTGTCGAGTATCTCTTGCCTTTTTTTTGCATATATTTCTCATGTGTCGAGTATCTCTTGCCTTTTGTTATCCATGCACTTCCATCAAATTGAATATTCGTTGCATTATTTTCATTTTAAACCCGTGGTTTCATACACGGGCAAATTCAGTATAAAGATAGATGGGATCAGGAAAAGTTGATGGCACGGGAAATGCAAGATTGTTGTGGGTTTTGGCCTTCCACATATTCTTCTCTTTTAATTGTACATAATACATATGGCTTCATTAAGCACAACTTTTCGTGCTATTTTTTAGTTTGATTATGCTGCAACGAGCCATTGAAAATTCACTCAAGTTTTTTTTTAATTCGAAACCAAGCACGTTATTCATAATATAATTGAATTCAAGTAGATTAACTGATGAGTAGTACCTTGGTGCAGGATTTGATAATTTTACCTATCAAAAAATAAATAAACCATCAAATATTCCGAGCCAAATCTCAACGTGCTGCTAGCCGATGATGTTTCAAGCAGATAGATATGTTGCTCAAATATGTTAATCCTTCCCGTGATCGTTTGAAGATGGACATTTCTTTCCTGTTCTCACTTGAATAGAATGAGTTCTACACCCAAGTAGACACCTAAAATATATGTAGAGAAGATTATATGAATCTGCTACAAAAAAAATCTGATATTTGACCCAAAAACAGAAGGCAGCTTTTGTATTTCACGAGAATTAGATGGAAAGGCATCTCTTGCCCGTGTGTCAAAAAGTATCACAAAACTTCAAGTCCGGAACTTATTGTCTCGATTAAATTGTTATAGTCCCGACTTCTAATCGTGACCCGTTGGATGTTGATTTGACGGTAATGATGAGATGATCACTTAAATGATCATGACCATTGGGTGGTCGTGATAACAATTCAGGACCATAAGAATAGTAATCGGGATCATAATTCGGGAGTCCGGACATTAAAATTTCTCCAAGAAGCATACCCGGTAACTGTTTAAGGTGTTTTATCAGATTACCTGACACTTGTCTCATGGACGGAATGGCGTGAGATCAATTTGAAACTTCTGCTTCCCCTTGCTAACCTTCTATAACGACAAAAAACAATAGAATGAAGAGTAAATCAAAGAGGAGGTATGCTATGCACCGATTGAAAGCAGCATTGCTGAAAGGATGTTAATATGTCTCATCAGCTGCTCTACTCTTTTCTGCCCCCGTACGGTATATACCGGACCGTCTCGAATTCTAATCCTGACCGTCCATTGTTGATCTGACGGCCAGGACCAACAGCATTTAAAAATTAAGTGATCCACTCTTGACCGGATCAACAAATGAACGACCAAGTTTAGAATTCGGGACATAAGGGCACTTGTCCGAGATATAACGTCCGGGATTAGAAAATTTTGTTCATCTTAATATCAACCTTCTTCCTTTCACTTGTTTTATCTTTTATATTGGCACCTAGGTTATGCTTTTGGGCTTCTACCCGCGAATTTCGTGGGTAGAGAATGACTTACAGCAATTGCAATGAGTTCTTCAAGAAGTTCTTCCAAATGACGAAGAGGCTGCAATTAAAAGACCGAATAAAACCAGTTCACAACTGTAGAGGCAATATTCAAGACTCTCATGAAAATTGTAGGAGAATTAATCTCACCCATTGTGTTGGTCCATCAACTGGAGCCTTTAAGGGATCATCATGCACCTATCCATTGATCACTATTAGAAACTCAAAAGTAAAGATTAAATGGTAAAGTGATCCACAAGGTCCAACTTGATTTCACTTTCTTGGTTTTTACCTCCATAAAGATCCCATCAACTCCAACAGCAACTGATGTTCGTCCAATGCATGGTATTAGTTCACGAAGACCCCCACTAGCAACACCACCACCTTCCAACTGTTCAAATACTTACGGAGTCAATTTGAAATGGAAAGAGAATGTGTTGGCCAAGATAATGGTTATATAGGAGCGTAGAATAAATGAAGGCTTGCTCTATTTGTAGTAAAAAAACACGGTATGAAAGATCTAAAACATGGAAAATGGGTGGGTTTTGGCTAAGAGATTCACACGTCATCGGAAAACTGGACAATTAATGTCTTGTGACATCATTCTACAACCCCTCGAACCTCCAGTCAACATGATTCATTTTACATTTCAAAGAGGAGCAGTTTTCAAAGAGGGGTTGGCTTAATGATTATGAGAGTGACAATTGCAGTCACATAGTTCAAATCTATCAGCGGCATCAGCTATCAAAAAAAGAGAGGAGCAGTTAACTAGATTTGAACTGGAAAGAGCCAACTTCAGTTGTGTTCGTTTAGTTAACTAGATTTGAATTGGAAAGGCGTGAAAGGAAAGCACATACCTTTCTCCCAGCAGGTTGCTGTAACGAATGTGTTATATCAGCCACCTGAAAGTAGTTAAGGAAATTAATTCGTAAAGTAAATAACACAGAGAGAAATATGTGAAGGAAAGAATGTAGTAAGAAGTAAGATCTATAATAAATTTAAAAAAAGGAAAGAATGTAATCTTTTTTAAGTAGGTAAATGAGAGAAATACTCCCGCTCCTCCCCAGTATCCGAGAGTTTTTACACTCAGCGATTAATCTAGGGGACCTGCATCCAGCCCAAAGACTCCTATAGATTAGGTCTGGCCAAGTGCTTTTGCTGGGGCTTGAACTCGAGACCTCTTAGTCAGGAGTTCACCTAATTGCCACCAGACCAAGCTGCCTTGGTTTAGGAAAGAATGTAGTCTCTATCGTTGATACTACAGCAACAGCCAACAGGTAGCATGAATCCATGACACCGAATGGAGCAACTATCTTACAATAGGGCAATTAGCTTCCCTCATCCATTCGATGTTGCGGGGATCAACAACCAAATCATCTGCACGTTAGGAAAGAGTAGTTCAATACTAGAGGCGGCAAAAGCACGCTGATTTTCTACCTACTATACTAGCTTAAACATCACTATAGCAATAGAACACCCAAAATGACCAAAATCCAGGGGAAAATTAGAAAAACATGCACACACACAGACAGGTACTGACTTACTGTAGCCAAACATTGTTCCTCTCTCACAAACCATAACATTATTGTTCCCCGCATTCCTGATCTT
>JAOYMZ010068517.1:0-12396 GCA_025802335.1 Pinguicula primuliflora
ATTAGTAATTCTTTTCATAATGATACACCTAATAATAAAACAGTAGCATTCAACAATAAAATGCGTAAATTAGCAAACAATTATAATTTAATCAAAGAGGAAAAAATAGATAAAACACTTTTTGCACTAATTATTACACCAACGATTGCGTTTTCAGTCTTCAGAAATCAGAGCTTCAGCCTTCAGACTTTTCGCAAGCGTTTGGCTGGGTTGGGAATTGATTACGAACATAATCTTTGCTCCCCGGCTGAAAAAGTTTATGAATTTCAAAATTTTGTTGGACTTCAAATTTTTTTTATAAACCCTAAAATTCGAGGGTTCTGAGTTGGGGTGCCCAGGCCCCACGGGCACCTCAGTGCATCCGTCCAAGGTCATTTCAACATTATTTTGTCATAAATGAGCCCAACGTGCCCTAGGAATTAGAGGTGAAATAGAAGTGACATTAAAAATGAAAGGACTTTTATGACAAGTCTAGTTCTTGTGCATACCCTCTTCCCCTTCACTTTTTTATGGTCATTATATTGGTGTTTATGAGGACAACTAAATTGGACCTAATCTTCAAGTCTCATGATTTGTTGACCTTATCCACGTACTAATCGTTTGGGTCGCATGTCAACTTCAAGCAATAAACTAAATCCACAACACAATTATGCACCTTCTATTATTATATAGATGTCTCTAAATGATAATTAGTACACACTAAAGTGGTTGTCCTTAGTTTTCAAACCATACCATGGTAGAGTATTGTTACATCAAATGCACAGAATGCTTGGTTTTCAAACAATGGCAGATGCTTCAAAAAAAAAAAAACTATATGTATTCATCGGAGGAGAAATAGTATGTGAACAAGACAGATCAGGATGAATTTATTCGGCCGCATATCATTTAAGGGCAAATGAAATTCATTGGTAATGTGCATAAAAAGAGGATGTGTCTCTACCAATCAGTGTTCCAGAAAGTGTTGGGTGAGTCCTTGAAAAATTTTATATAAATTGGGCCGGCTCTAAACGCGAGTCAACGGCCGCCCGACTCATCACACTCGGGTCAACTGTTTTGAATAAATCGAGCCCAGGGACAACTGGGTCTCGTGTATGCAGGTATGCTTGTGTGGGGTTAAGTTGATTGGAATGTGGGTGTCACCATTAAAACCTTGAGCCCAAAGTAATTGGTTCTCCGCACAATTCCTATTTAAACATATATTTCTTCCCTTCCCAAACCGGTGTGGGACAACTCTTTAAGACCTGGGCGATCAGGGCCCACCTAGTGCCTAGGCGCTCGCTTAAGCGCTCCTAAGCCGGTGCTTAAGTGGCATTCGGACAGAGCGGAGGTCGACCGCCCAATGCTTACGTGGCGCCTAAGCGGGTTAGGCAAGCGCCTTCTCGAACAGAGCTACCGATGATAAATTTTTATAAATACCATGTCCGAAAATTTTATGACAGTGTATTTTTAAAAATCAATTTTAAGACACAATATTCATAAAAATGTATCCTTTACTAACCCTTTTATGAGTTTGTGGATTGGGTTCAGTTCAGGTACATATTTTGCATGTTCTTATTCATGTATATTTGTTGAAATATCTCTCACGATTTTCACACATAAATATGAATCAACTTAAATTAAAATGTGATGTTATAATCTATCACATTGAGCTCAAGTAAGAGCAACTCACATCTTATTATTTTAAGTTGACCCACACATGCTCACTTGCATACACGTGACCCGAATAAAGAGGGTCAGGTCCATTTCTATTCATTCATTCTGCAATAAATGAAATGACCTAAACCTAACCCCGTCGTCTCCATGAATGATAAGGTCGACGAATATCCCATCACAATCACAACATTACTTCCCCTTACTTCAATGTCGTCACGGCCTCCAAGATTTGGTATATGGTCCCAAACAAAAACTTGGGCATAATGGAGTTGAAATAAAAATCGGAATGAAATGCACGAGTGCGAGTGACATCTCGCCGTGGCAAGCGAGTCATCCAAATGCCTGAATTATTGAATCGGATAGCATCTTTGTCTTTGTATATTTGAAAATGTCAAACAACCCAATGATTTTGGCTTTGCATAATCAAATCGTGTGGACTCCAATTCCGTGGCTCCCTTGTTGTTTGTTGGCTCGTGTGGACAATAATTTGATTTTTTTTTTTTGGTAAGAAGACAATAATTTGATTAGGAAACTAAAAGTTTATAATGACACGTATTGGTGGATGGAGTGGTTGGCGGTAGCACCTTTGAGAATACAAGTGATGAGGAAATGGTACACAAACAAATCAGTTTCATGCATATAAAATTATTCCACACAGATAATAAATAGGAATATCAAAAACAAAAAAAAGGAATATCAACCCTTATATATTGAGAATGGATCGCGTTCGTATGGCATATATGGAGAATGAGAAATCGAAAGACCTTTGATGGCATTGTGTGGAAAATCATCGATACACTTCACTTTTGGTTGAATATAATGTCGGAATGATACAGCATATTATCAAGAATGAAGACTTATTGATTTCCATATTCAAGCTACGTCGTGGATGCACACTCTGCCTAGAAAGTAATTTCAGCACGACTGTGGTGCTAATCGTCAATACGACGGTCACTCCCGAAGGTTATCACGACCACCTCCAAACACACGGTGCACTCTGTAGTCAAAAGTTGGAGAGACACACGTATAACCCTAGCTAAAGAGAATAACCGTAAGAGGAGAAATGAGTTGTACTATTTAATCTGTGTTTATTCAGAACCCGAGACGTGCCCCCCATGTATATAGGAGAGAACTCAAGAGTCTTGTAACAAGCTCGAATGTTCTGCACATATTTACCCACCAAATATCTTCTTAACCAAGTCATAGAGTTGAGCATTTAATCCATTTTCATTTTCAACTGATGTAAAATTTTAGTAATACCCCAAATGCATTTAATCCATTTTCAAGGCATTAACTTCAAGCCAGTTTTTTAATAGAAATGAAAGAACAGATATTTCAATACTGCCTATTTCCAAAGAAAAGTGAAAAAGAAATCAAAACAGAAATTAGATAGAAGGAATTTGGATAAATGGAAGTTGGATGTGACTGAGGTAAAAAATGCTTTCAAAGACCATTTTGCAATCAGATTTACAGAAACACTGAACCATAGGCCAAGCATGGAAGGTATACAAGCAAGGCAGATCTGTTTGGAAAAGAAACAACTACTGATCAGCATGTTCACCGGAGATGAAATGAAGGAGGCAGTTGACGAATGTGAGGGAGGCAGAAGTCCAGGTCCTGATGGAATGAATTTCAACTTCATTAAGCATTTCAGACAAGTTTTTGAAGAAGATATCTATAGGATGTTGGTTGAATTTAATGAAAAAAAGAAAATAACCACTGGGAGTAATTGAGCACACATTATCTTGTTTGCAAAAAAAGAAATCATGCTGCGGATAAGTGACTATAGACTGATTACACTGGTTGGTGCAATATACAAGATAATAACAAAAATTTTGGCAAAAAGGTTGAGTGGAGTACTAAATGATGTGATATCACCAGCACAGACTGCATATCTAAAAGGAAGACACATAGCTGATTGAATTACATTAGCAAATGAATTGGTAGTGGAGAGCAAGAGGAATAAGAAACCTATGTTTTTACTGAAAATTGATTTTGAGAAAGCTTATGAAATGGCTAATTGGATTTTTTTGGAGGAGATGGCAGGGAAACTTGGGATACCTGCAGATTTTAGGTAACGGATAAGGACATGTCTTTCATCAGCTTCATCATCAATACTTAGTCCTACAGATCAGTTTTATCCAAGCAGAGGCATAAGACAAAGAGGTCCAATATCACCCTTCTTTATTTAATGATAGCGGAAGGATTATCTTTGATGATAGAAAAGGCAGTGCAAGCAAAAATATTTGATCCTATAGAGGTTGAAAAAGAAAGAATTAAGGTATCAAACCTTAAATTCGCAGATGACACAATGTTTTTTGGGGTAGAAAACTGGAAAAACATAAGAAGCATAAAGGCCATACTACGGAATTTTGAACTTATTTCAGGATTGAAAATTAATTTCTACAAAAATACAATAATTGGACTGAACATGGATGTGGAGAAAGTTCAGCAAATGGCTTTCCATCTGAAGTGCTCTGTGAACAAGCTACCTATGGTCTATTTGGGTCTACCAGTAGGTAACAATCCAAGGAAAATTAGAATGTGGAAACAAGTGATAGAAAGCGTTAAGAGGAGTTTGGAAAAGTGGGAAAACGCTACACTATCAGCTGGAGGTAGATTGATACCCATTAATTCCGTGCTTTCAAGCTTACCGTGCCAACATAAGTGGGTTGCACGTGTTATTGACAGGAAATCTAACACCACGTAGGTAGTTTTGGGCTTCCAAATGAGGAAGGACCCATATGATTTATACAAAGAACTATTTTTAGGTTTTTTTTTCCGGAAAAAAACTTTTATTAATAGAAGAAAAAGATGCAGAGCATCTACATGGCCACCCCCTTGTCCTTCCAATGAAAAGCGTTTGGATGATATATCTCCACCTCCTTAAACCTCCCTTCAGCAAACCCCTGTCCGGTAAAATGCTATGGGAGGAAAGAGTATGGCGGCCTATATCTCCTTTTACAACGGTGATCTTATGGTACATTGTACTAGAGACTTGAGAAATTTGGCAATCAGCAATATTAGTTTCTTTGTCTTCGGGAGTAGAAGATGGTCCTGTCTTGCTGTAGTATCCTCTGAATTTCATCCGGGATGGTGTCCAAAATGATCAGGCTGTTGTCTGCTTGTGTTGATCCTTTCCTTGCTAGCCAATCAGCAGCTTGGTTGGTTTCCCGATAGCAGTGAGTTATGAAACAGGATAGAAAGTGTCCCTTCTGCTTATTGATTGCTTTTAACTGCTGCCTTATCTTCCATTGAGCTTTTCTGACCTGCAAAAGTCCACTAACCAGTGATAAAGAATCAGTTTGTACCTCCAGATATTGGATGTGATTTTGTGCTGCCAATTGGAGTCCTGTGATCAGGGACTGGGCCTCTGCTTCTATGGCTGATTTACAGTTGCAACGTGAGAAGAAAGATAGTAGCATATCTCTCTGCTCCGTGCGAAATACACCTCCTTGTCCAGCGGAGGATCCAGTAAAACTTCCATCTACATTCAATTTGATAAAAGAGGCTTGTGGTGGCATCCATTTGATCTGCTTCATGATACTCCTTGGCTTCCATGGAAGTGATAATTCCAGTTGTTGGACGATGTACTGTCCTTGAGGGGTTATCGGCTGGAAATATTTACCTCCCTGAATAATATCTTGAATCAGTGAGGAGGATGCATATATGATTTCGTGTGCATTTGGAAGGCTTGAGTTAAATCGGATGTTGCATCTCATTTTCCATATTTCCCATCATATGACCATAGGTATCAACTTCCTGAGAAAGACCAGCGTTTTATCGTTGGTGCCAATCAGCCAAGCCTCCAGTGTGTGTACGAGGTTGTCTGAGACGGGCGTTATCTGCATAATATCTTCATAATGTTTCCAGACTGGTGATGCAAGTTCTCCTGCTTATAGTAAGTGGTTGGCAGTTTCCATATGTCCTGCTGAGTTGCAGCATGAGCATCTGGAGGCTAGTGAGATTCCTCTTTTTCTTATGTTGCAGTCAACAGCAACAATATGGTGAAGTATCTTCCACATAAAGATGCTGACTTTGATGGGAACGTTGTTGTCCCAAATCCACTGGAAGTTGATATTGCTGTCCTTTCTTGTCCTGATTTGATTCCAGGCCGTTTTGATAGAGAACGATCCGTCTTCCTTCTTTCAGCTTCCATATCATCTGATCCTCCTCGTCTGAGTATATAGGGATGTCTTCAATGACTGAACAGAGTTGTGGAGGAATATAACTACGAATCATGTGTTCATTCCATTCCTTATTTTGCCAAAAGTCCTTCACCTGCATATGACTGATAAACGGATGTAACGTTTGTTTAAAATGTGGAATCCCATGCCAGTCGTCCGAAGAGAAATTGCAGTCTCCTGTACCCAGAAACTAGCAAGTGTGTTGCAGCATAATTTCCTTTACTGACAGAATCCTTTTCCAACAATGGGAGTCCGATGCTTTTTGGGTTGCAGTGGTGGGATCAAAGTTGAGACAATATTTTCTGAGCATGAAATCTGACCATAGGCTGGTGTGTTGTCTTAATCTCCACCACAGCTTCATGCTAAATGCTTTATCTATATCATGTAGATTTCGGCAGCCCAAACCTCCCTCTGCATATGTTAAGCAGATGTTGTTCCAAGATTTCCAATGATGTTTTTTCCTGCCATCCAACCAGCCCCAGAAGAAGCTTGCTAGCATGGATTCAATAGTCCTGATGACTTCAGCCGGGGGACTTAGAACTATCATGAGAAAAATCAGGATGCTAAGTAGTACATGTTTAATTAGTATCAATCTACCCCCACTGGACAAGTTAGACGAGTTCCAACCATCTAGCCTCTTTTGATGTTTTGAGATTAGGCTGGCAAAAAGAGATAGGGATTTTCTTCCAGTGTACACAGGAGCGCCAAGATAGGTAGTAGGGAGGTGAGCTCTTTGAAATCCCGTCCATTGCTGGATTAGATTTGTTCTTGTCTCTGATAACCTGCAGGAAGATATAAAATTGCTTTTGTGTATGTTCACTAGCTGTCCAGATACAGCTTCATATTTATGAAGAATTCCCAGTACTGCATCAATCGCGGGTTTAGAGCCTCTACAGAAGATAAGTAGATCATCAGCATAAGCAAGATGGGTGATAATTGGACATCCATAAGGGACTCCATATGCATAAGACTGACAATTTTGCATCAGTTTTTCCAGGTTTCGGCTGAGGACCTCTGCCCCTATGATAAAGAGTAACGAGGTTAAGGGATATCCTTGTGTAAATCCTCTAGAGGATTTAAAATTGTTATGAGTGAACCTTCTGATAAAATAGAGAAGTGGCAGCTAGAGATAATCCTCCAAATACAGTCTATTATGAATTCACCAAAAATAAATGCTCTGAGGACCTTAATAAGATAGTATCATGAAACTCTATCAAATGCTTTTGCCATATCGAGCTTTAATGCAATGTTGTTGCCTATGATAGGTTTGTTGAGGTAGTGGAGCATCTCCTGAGCCAATAAGATTATGTCTATGATACTCCGGTCAGGGACGAAATCGCTTTGTTGTGGCGAGATAATTATTGGTAAGATCTTACTAATTCGGTTGGCCAGCAGCTTGGAGAGGATTTTCTCAGAGAAATTACATAAACTGATGGGCCTATAGTCAGAGCAGGATGTTGGGGGGTGACCTTTGGCAACTGGCAGAGGATGGTACTGGAGAAGGCCCCGTATAGATCCTTGCCAGCGAAGAAGGATCGCACTGCATTTACCACATCTGTTTTGATAATGTCCCAATATGATTGGAAAAAAGCACCCGTGAAACCATCAATGCCAGGGGCGCTATCTTTGCTCAAACTGAGCACAGTCTCTTTGATTCCCTCGTCTGATGGCCATATGCTCAACATGTCATTCATTGAGTCTGTGATCAATCTCAGGATTGTCTCAAGCATAGATTCATCCTGCGTTATATCCTCAGCCATTAAGTGTTTGGAGAAATGAGAGGCCAGTAAGTTTTGTATATCAGTCTTGTCAGATATCCATGCTCCAGCATCATTTTGAAGCTTGGATGTGACCGTTTTATGTCTTGCAACCTGCACAGATTTGTGGAAGAATTCAGTATTATTATCTCTCTCTTTGAGCCATTTTATGCGAGATTTCTGTTTCCAATAAAGTTCTTCCGCAAGTAGATGCTTCTTGTATACAACCCTTTCTTTATGAAGTGCAACTCTGTCTTCTTAAGATTTTGTGGAATTATATTTGATTTCTAGAGCAGCCAGCCTATCTTCTGATTTTCGTATATTTTGGAAAATATCACCAAAGGTTTCTTTGTTCCAGTTCCGTAACCTGGCTATCTGTCTCTTCAATTTGGCTCCCAGAATGTACAAACCATTATCAGAGATGATGGGTTCATCCCATAAATCTTTTATAACCTGTTTGATGGAATGATGCAGCATCCAGAATTCTGGAATACGAATCTGGATGCCTTTGAATTTGTTGAGTTTGCTACTGTAAGAATCAGGGGGCTGTGGTCAGATTGTAGCTTGTTCAAGTGTGTGACCACACAAGGTGGTGCAGCAGTGCACCAATTTTCAGAAATCAGCACCCGATCTAGTGTTTGCAGGATTGCATCTTTACCCGTTTGGTTGTTGGACCACGTGAAGATGTTGCGAAACCTGCATCCTTGAGTTTGCATATGTTTATAGCAGACTAGAAATCTTGTGCAGCTCCCCTATTGATTGGTAGACCTCCTGCCTTTTCTACGGGTGATAGTATTATATTAAAATCTCCACCTAGCAGAACTGGTTGTTGGATTTGGCAGAATTGTTGTGCCATATCATTCCATAGCTGAATTCTCTCATTTTTCACATATCTGGCATAGACTCCTCCTAAATAAAACTCTGATGCAGTGCTAATTCATTTTACTTTAAACAGTGCTAATTACTCCGAGTCAAAGTGCATTGCAACTTCCCAATTGGATTTAAAGAAACACCATATTGTATTTGTAGTATTGGCAAAGCCGGCAGAGAATTTCAGTCGATGCATAACCGTAGATAATTGGTTTCGTGCTTGCATTGGTTCCAATAGCACTAAAATTGACAGCTTGTGTACCTTTATCAGCTTTTTCAGTCGAGCTAATGTGAGAGGATTATTTACTCCTCTAATATTCCAGATAAGGGCTGAGAGTATCATTGGTTTGTCGCTTTTCACCTGGTTTGGATATTTGAAGCTTTATAGTCATCCTTGGCCTTTTTAACATATGTCCTTTTCTTTTTGTTCTGGTGACTATCCTCCTTTGTTTGCCAGTTGTCCAGAGTTGCAGGATCTGGAGCTTTAACAGGATCTGCATCAGAGTTTGAGTGATTTTCATCTTCTACGTCGGCTGACCATAAATGAGACAGTGGTTCATTTGTCGTGATTACAGGAATATCTATCATGTTATCTTCGTTTTATGAATCTTCTATCCCGTCCAGTATACCATCATCCTGAAATAAGATGAGATCATTTTTCAGTTCTGTATTTTCAGTATGTTCTTTGTCACCTGTATGTGTTTTCACTCCCGAACTTTCGGATGCTGATTTCTTTTTTCCTTTCTGTTTGGTACTGCTGGTTTGTTTCTTGGAGTGATCAGCCGCAGGGGTGCTTTTCTCTGAAGATTTTTGTGAAGCCTCGTGGGAGTCTGATGGGGATTTTCCAGGAGCTATAAGGTCTGTTGCTAGGCCATTTGTGTCAGCTGTGATTTTTGAAGGATCTCCTTCCGTTGTGTGCGAATTATCCTCAGCAAATTCAGGATCATCAGTACCCTCCTCAGAAGTCAGAGCAGCAAAGGCATTAGTAGTAGGAATAACAGATAAATCCTGAGTTGTAGGAATGTTCTGGTTAGTATTTTTGTTACCTTGGCTGGAGGTTGTAGCTACGGATATAGCTTCAACCCCCGTTTGTGATATAACTGCTTCAGGCTCTCTAGGGAGAGTCTTCGTGGTAGTGGAGTGATTGGTTGCTACTTTTTGCTTATATATGAACTGATTCTTTGCAGGAGCAGTGAGGTGAGCAACAACATTTGGCAGTTGATTAGGGCCACTTCTTTTCTTTTCCTTGATACGCAAGTGCTTGGGGGGCTGGACGAAATCCTCCTCAGCTTTATCAATATTTTCCTGCCCTTGTTGAACATTTGGCTGAGTGTTTGATGTATTCTTGTGAGTCTTTTCCGGATTCAGAATCTTGCATTCTTCCTGTTTATGACCTTGCCTCATACAATGTGAACAATATGATGGCCTTCTTTCTATGTGCAGGGGCTGCCAGAAATCCTCGAAACCTTCTGATTCAACATAAACTCTACTGGGAGGAGAGGATAACAAATTCAATTCCACACAGACCTAGGCAAGACTAGGTCTTGCAAGTGATTCCGTAGCAGTATCAATCGTTAGGGGCGATCCAACAGCACTTGCTATAGAGTAGATTGCATCTTTGCGATATAAATGGACCGGCAGATTTAGCAATGATATCCACACAGGTGCTATATGTGATTCCGCATTTGATTTAAAATCCGGAGTCCATTTAAACACATGCATAGGAAATTTTTTAAGGAATCATATTTCTCTGAGCCAAACTCTATCTCGATCTTTTTCATTCGTGAATCTAATTAGACCATGTTTTTGATCTAAATGGCCAACAGTGACCTCACCTTTGAATCCAATTGCGGTTATCAGTCGCTTTGTTTCCAGCATTGACGGACGCCCATGGCTGAATTTTCCGACTAATGCGAGTGCTAGTGGAGCCGATAGGGATGCAATTTCTTCCTTCGTAAAACTGATTTTTGGCTCATCTTTCCATTCGTCCAGTTTCTTCAGTGGTATTGGCGCATAAGAAGAATTATTTCCTGCACCAAAGAGAGTAGCGAAAGACCTTTGTATAGGGATATTCGATTTGGGACCCACACCATGGAGGGGGGGAGACCTCCTGTGGCGGCGCAGCCACGAGACCGGCCATAGGCCGGGACTAGTTATTTAACACAGATTTGGGATGAGGGCAGGGCGTTGGGGTTGCCGGAGTTCAAGGTTTCCGGCCACAGATTGACGGCGAGCGAGATAAGATTCAAATCGCACACACTAGTGCATTTTTTTCGCCAATGACTATTTTTCGGTTTTTGTCTTAATATATACAAACAAAATTGCTTATCAAAAAAAACTCCAACATATAAAATCGGAGACGATCATCTCATCCGTTGATTTAGAGCAATGATTTGCAGACCCGTGTAAGAAATTTGTTGGGCCAGTGAGGGTGAGGGGGGTTGGGCCGCAAAGGCTCATTTTGTAAATTTGTACATTCACTTTTTGAAATAAAAAATTTGTTTAAAAAAATTCATTATATAATGAAATGTATTCACTATATTGGAATGATTTTAAGCCTTTTATGGGTGGAAACTCACATTTCTTATATATTGACCACATACGCACACACATGTATGACTTGGACCCACCGGGTTGGGTCTATTGAATTTTCTAGTTGGTATCAGAACAGATATGGTCCAAAGATAAACAAAGGTTTATGGGCTTCGATACACTTATCTAACATAAAAAATGCATACCCAATAACCCAAGCTACAAAAAAATACAAGTGTTGATGGAACTAGAACCTCTGAGATTAATTGAGCTATCCAGAAATTGGATATCCTCAACATCGTTAACATATGGAGGTATTTTTTCTCGAAATTATGCAGCTTATCGAACTCCTTGCTTCCCTGCAAGCTGCCCCTGCACCTAATTTAATGGATGATAAGTGGATATGGCGGAATGGATCTAAATACTCGGTGCAGGAGGTGTATCACTTGATTCATATTGAAGTCCTGGATGGTATTGGTGACGAACCAACAATTTCACGGTCTTGGAATAAGCTGGTTCCTGTAAAATTAAGAGCTTCCACTTGGCGTTTGATGCATAATCGCTTGCCGGTGAAAGATAATATATCAGATAGAGAAATTACACTCGCCAATCTCTTGCGCCCATTGTGTGACTCTGAAGTTGAAACTACCCAACACTTATTCATATGTGCCGCAACGAAGGAGATTTGGAACAAGGTTCTTCATTGGCTTGGTTTGGCGACGGCTTTGCCTATCGATGTCCGATCACATCTACGCCAGTTCCAGGGTCTAGCCGTTAAATCATGGACCACAACAATCTTGAATGGAATTTGGTAAGTATTTCCTGAGAATTGTAGGAGAGACGCAACAAGGTTGTATTTGAATCGCAAATTTGGGATTTGGAGGAGGTGATCTATCAGGCCGAACTTCAGATTTGGCTGATCCTGTGGTTTGCTAAAAATTGGACATTAGTATAGAATTTGGAGAATGAAATAGGGAACCAAAATTGTGTATGATATAAGAATGACCTAACCCACGATAATATTGTAGATATGTAAATTCAATTTATAATACAAATCTTACTTACCAAAAAAAAATATGGAGGTATCCTTTGTATGTGCACACTATGGTCGCGTAGTGAACCATTTTCCCAATAATTGTTATGACATGTGGAGTTTGGATCATGAGAATGTAAACCTTGATTAATATTTATAAAATAATTTTGAAGTATGAGGATGATTTTGGACGTGCATAGTTTTCTTTTTGTTGGGCTTTATATTGCATAATATTAATTAATCTGTTTAATTAATTTAACCTAAGTCCACTACCCACCTAAGCCCACCTAAGCCCACCTAATCTCTATATAAGGATACCATGGCCTAAGAGATTGATAACCTAATTCATTACTCATGCGTTGAG
>JAOYMZ010068528.1:0-28227 GCA_025802335.1 Pinguicula primuliflora
AAGGGATTAGGGCTGTCTCTCTCTGTCTGAGTCTGTCGCCGTCGATTTCACAATTCAGTCGAATAGAAGGAGAAGGGCTGTCTGTTAGTGTTACACAGAATACTCGAATAGAAGGGCAAGGGTTGTCGCCCTCAATTTCAATTTTTTTTCTGGACTAGGCTGGGCTTTGCAGTGTAAAATTTTTTTTATGCCCTCTTCTGTTGGGCTGCCCTAGCCAGTGGGCTCGCCAGGCTTACTGGCGGGCCGACCCTGGATACAGGGAGCACTTCGTATGGTCAGTCTTGGGGCGGACAGTTTTCCTTTCGTGTGGACAATTTTTTCGTAGCACCATCCGTTTTCGCAATTGGTCGCACCATTGGAAAACTTATACATTGTAGATGAAAATCCTCATGCTTTGGTATCCGGCGACTTCGTCGCCGGAAATTTCTAAAACCCTATTTAGGACTACTTAATCCAAAGGGAAAATGTGAAACTAAATTAAACGGTGATAAAGTCGTCGAAATCGGATCAACTCATCTTCAACTACAATATATAAGTTTTTCAATGATGCGATCAATTTCAAAAATAAATAGTGCTACGAAAAAATTATCCACATGAAAAAAAATATTATACACCCTAATATTGACCACACAAAGCATTATGTAATGATACATCTACCAAATTGTAGATATATGTTGGAAATACAATTTAATTAGATCTTGGGATGGTGGTGCAAACGTTGTGGCCCACTACATAAATCAAGGTGTGACAACAGAAGGTATGAGGGTGGAAGGGCATTTAATTTCATGTACATCAAGTCTTCCGTAATAAAGATACGATAATAGTTTTATATTGCAAGGTAATATCATCAAGATAATACATGCACACAACACAAGGGACCAAAACGGCCCATGAAGATTCCCCTCTTGTGTTCATATCATGACAACAAGTGTGTCTAATGTATTAGAACAATGCTACTTTATTGACATAATTTGAAGATATTGTGATTAGTCAAATATCGCAACCATTATTAAAATAAAATAAATAAATATAAATAATAAAATATTTGATTGTTGGCACATCACAATGTCAACAAATGATATCAATAAAGTGTGTACAAGTAGCATTTACCAATATATTATATTAATGAAGTGCATATGTCATTATTTTATATACAAAATAAAAAATGCATTTATAATTTTGTCTATTATCACCACTCGTTTGTGAAATTAGCTGTACTGATGATGATAATATATATTGAATACCAAAAGGCCTATGCTGTGTTGAAATTTTGATGACTTCGTGGTAAGTACTTATTTTTAGGTTAAGTAGTCCTTAATTAGGAAAAAAATCGGCGACAACCCTATCAGAGCATGGGGCTTTTGGGTCTTTTGTGTATAAGCTTTTTCACCAAAACTAATAGCGGGTAGTAACACTAACTAGAATTACAAATGATGAGTGGTCATTTAATCATCCTCGGTATATTAATTAGCACATTACTAATGGCTAAAATCATTATCATTATATATGATGTATTAATCTGGAGACAGAGGAATTTTGGTATGTCAAAGAGGGGTTGACCTATTGATTATGAGAGTGATAGTTGCACTCACAGGTTATGGGTTCAAATTCCCTCAGTGACATTACCTATCAAAAAAAGAAGGATTTTGGTATGCACAATATTGAAATACAAGTTACAATCAACAAAATTGATCACACCATTGGAAAGCTTATGCACAAGAGATCAAAAGCCTTATGTGGTTGGTTCCAGCGACTTCTAATAAAGGACTACTTAACCCAAAGAAAAAAAGTATGACGAAATTATCGGCGATAAAGTAATTAAAATTGCGTCGAAACATAGAGCTTTTGATATCTTGTGCATACGTTTTCAAACGATATCACCAATTGTGACGATCTTAGTGTGTATTTGCAAATGCTTCTATTTTTGCAAAACACTTTACAATGGAGAAAATTAAAAAAAGTGATTTGTAAAAAAATGTTGAGTATTTGCAAAAACTGTGGTACTACAGAAAAAATCTAATAATAGTGTTTGCAAATATTTTTAGCTTATCTTATATTTATTAAAAAAAAGTTCAATTTTACCCTTATAATTCGATTAAAATGGTATATTTTAATCATATAAATAATTTTTAAGGGTAATATGGTCTTACATATATATTTTGTTTATTTTCAAAAATATCACCGCCTGCTTTTCAATCGCAGAAGCATCTCCTCCCCTACTTTTGGATTATGGCTTAAAACTGCGTTTCAATCGCTGAAGTAGAAGCAGAAGCAGTTCTAGCAAACACTCAAAAAAATAAACTTGCGGTGCAACCACTATAAGCAGCTTTTATAAGTTGTTGCAAACACTCCTTTAAAATTTTCGCTTTTAAGTTACAAAACGGTAGTTGAAATTTCCTACTCGATATTTTTTTAAACTGTTGCAAATTGTTTTATTATCGTAAGGAAAATATCGTTCTCAAAGTAGAACACCATGCAATCTATCAAAAAAATCATCTGTAATCTTACTATGCAAATGATTTTGATTAGCTTTATCGCTGAGAAATATCTCTCAACGGTAGCTGCGCCGATTAGCAAAACTAGTATCAACTCAAGAAAACGATAAATCGAATGATATACTGTATGATATTTGTGTTCATTACAAGATTAGACTTTTCGACTTCCTCCTTCTTCTGCTCCTGCTCCTGCTCCTGCTCCTGCTCCTGCTCCCGCTCCTGCTCCCGCTCCGGCTCCGCTCCGGCTCCGCTCCGGCTCCCGCTCCCGCTCCCGCTCCTCCCGCTCCCGCTCCTCCCGCTCCGGCTCCTCCCGCTCCGGCTCCTCCCGCTCCGGCTCCTCCCCGCTCCGGCTCCTGCCCGCTCCTCCTCCTGCCCGCTCCTCCTCCTGCCCGCTCCTCCTCCCTCCTCCTCCTCCTTCTTCTTCTTCTTCGTTTCCCTTTTTTCCTTCTTCTAAATTCTTCTTTGCAACTTTTCTTCCTTCAAATTCTTGTGAAAAAATATTCTGCACATCTTAATTTTAAGCAAAGTATTGGACATAATGTCAGTTGCAATATTGATTCTGGAGGCGCTTGAGGTCGGAAAAGAGCAAATTTTCTTCGGACGACGCAGGTCTTCATACACCTACAAGAATGGATTGGGTCAGGATTGGGGGTGCTTGAGCCACCTCAAACATCCATATAGATCCGCCCCTGCAGACCACGAGACTACCAACTCCACATGATCTCTACATCAGATATGTAGTACTTAAATAACATAGCAGTAAATACTATGAGTTTTACTTGGCCATATTTTTACTCTGCCATTGTCAGAAAATGTTTTTTTGTAAAATATCACGCAATACTGGTGACACCAGCGTTGCGCTTTATGGCATCGGTGTCACCCGCGTTGTGCTAATAAGATGCTGGTGGCACCAACGTTTATACTTAAGACTCAATTATTGAATATTAAGCCTAAATGCTGGTGTCACCAGCGTTTGGTTTGGTGGGTCACTATAGGACCAGCGTCTTGACAAAGGTGACACTGGTGGCACCAGCGCCCCATTAAAAAAAATAATGCCACACGATCCACGAGCTCCACGTCCCCCACCTATATATAACTACACATAATTTTTCATAAAACACACCAAAAATAAAATCTCTTTGCTGGTGGCATCGTTATGCTGGTGGCATCGTTTTGCTGTGCGCACTGCATCCTAGCGGCATACAATGCCCGCTGCTGCGCGGCGTTGGTGAGCAATTTCTCGTACACCTGGCGACGGAGCCTGGTCAGCTCCTGCTCCAAACCGGCCCTCCTTCCTTCACGTTCAATGTACTGGGCAAGTAGCCGATCATGCTCTGCCTGCAATTGGCCGCAAATCTCTCGCAAGTGGAGAAGCTCATGCCCTTCCTCCTGCGGTGTTCCGCCCTGGCGTCTCCCTGGTCCGTCCGATTGCCTGGGTCTCTCCATTTCTGCCATTAACATGAGAAAGACCATGAAATGCTCTCATACCACAATGTAAAAACCCGATTGTACCTCCTAAGATGAATATGGACTTAAGTCCCTTAGTCACCCGAAAACTATAATCTAGCACAAAAATGGCATAATCCATGAACATCCGATAACAATATCTTAACAATGGAAAGGGAACGCATGGAAACTGTCAAAGTTCAACAAGAAAGTTCACAATTCATAGCTTCTGATGCAAATCCTCAAGCTTTAAACCAGCAGCTAAAAGAAATGAATGCCATGGTTCTTGCGCAAGTGCAAGATTTTATTCCTACTTAAAAACAATAAAACTAGGGGCTTTCCACCTTTCGGCTTGACAGTAACTCCACCTACTCTGCTCCAGCACCTGAGAGTACGGATGCAAAAACAACGACACCCGTGAGCTAATGCTCAGTGAATAAAAAGTAGTTGAGACGTACAGAAGGTTTTAAATCTTGAGGCATGGTTTAGCATATAAGTAATTTGTTTTGCTAAATGAAAAGGTCCCATAAGGGGATGGGTTTTTAAAACTTTTCACATGCTGCGGATGAATTAAAATGGAAGCAGAACTATTCTCTTGGTTTAAAGATTCACAATAAGAGTAAGCAGGAAGTTTAAAACATTTCTAGACTCTGCAAAGAATGAACCAAGCGACGGAAAATCCTTTGAAAACAACAGCAACGAATAGAGAACCACAATCCCACTTCTATGGACCAGTCCATCACTGGTACCACCAGACGTATCTGAACATCACTCCCATGAACCAGCAAGACGACTGAACACACCCGAGTTATAATAACTCAACCCAGACCGATCTAAAGCCGCCAACCCGGGGCTAAATCCCCAATTACGGAGCCTTGGCTCAACAGGGCATACAACTGCCACTCAACTCCGTCACACCACCACATCCAAATCCCAAGCACAAAACCAGTTTGAACACAGCCTAGTAAATCATAGTGTTTACTCCTAAGGTCGCATAACAGAAAATTTGAAGAAAGTTTAGAATCTGAGGAGAGATATTTTTTGAAAAAAAACATGGTTTAAAAGGAAAAATCCTCCTTGTACATTTTTCGAAAGCTTTTCAACATATGATAGCTAAACAGAGAAGTTTTGCAAACATTATTCCCCAGTTAAACATGCTCGTCCACCCTTCCCCCTTCCTGAGAGCCAATGCATACAAAATTCTGAATGAACAGGATAGGGGTTAAGCACACAACTGGAAATCACAGCAATTGCTTCACAACCGTATCGAATTTATGAAACTCACATGTTTCCCCCAATTTTCTAGTTTTCGAAGAAACGCAAGAACAAGTGCAAAACTCGAATCGAAAACAGCATTCAAAACCCCCTAGCAATCTGACTCATCCTTTGATACTCAATTACTCACCCTGTATACCAAAACTCGAATCTCTGCGTATTGTGAAAGAAAAGTGACGCCTCCTCTGCTTCAAACCCGTGTATCGATATTTATAGGCCAAAAACCCTCCGCCTCGATCCGTCCTCTCCTCGCGGCTCTTACGGGATTGTACTTATCCCGTAGCTTCCCGGTGGCCCCATGGATATTCACTCCGTTATCCGAGTAGATCTCCATGGATTCAACGCGGGAGTTGCGGTTCCTCTCACACCCAAGGATTACGGCTCTATTTCTCCCTTGTACTTCGGCGAAGGGGATTAAATTCTCAGTGGATCGGGCCATAAAGCTGGGCCATCAGAATTTCACTTTTGCGCTCGAACTGGGCTGCGAAGAACCTGCCCCGGCAATGTTTTCTTTTCCCCCAGCCCAATAATGAGAATTTCATTTATATACTAGAATGTAAGAATTTTGTTTCCTTTAATAGTAAGAGAAATTCAGCATGGAAAGTCTGTACCGTCACATACTCCCCCCCTTAATTTAAGGTTCATCCTCGAATCTTGTCCCTTCCGGAAATATATGAGGGTAATCCTTCCTCATCTTATCCTCAAGCTCCCAGGTTGCTTCGTCTGGGCTGTAGTTGGTCCACTGCACTTTCACGTACGGTATCCGGCGCGTTCTTAGTTGTACCACTTTAGTATCCACGATCCTGAGGGGCCTCTCGGCATGGCTGAAATCGTCGGTAACAGGGAAGTCCTCCGCCCGTAGCACGTGAGACGGGTCTCCGACATACCACCTTAGCTGGGATACATGGAACACATTATGCACTCTAGATAAGCTTGGCGGTAGGACAAGGCGGTATGAAACCTTGCACACACACTCTAGTACCTCGTAGGGCCCTATGTACCTTAGGCTCAACTTTCCCCCTCTTTCGAATCGGTTGACTCCCTTGGTCGGTGAGACCTTGAGGTAAGCCTTTTCTCCCACTTGGAATGTGAGGGGCCGGCGTTTCAAGTCCGCCCAGCTCTTCTGTTGATCCTGAGCTCTCTTCAGGTTTCCCCGTATAATCCTGACCTTCTCCCTTGTTAGCTGTATCAACTCGGAACCTGTGAACTGCTGCTCACCCACCTCATCCCAACAAGCCGGCAAACGACACCGTCGCCCATATAACGCTTCATAAGGAGCCATCCCTATGCTTGCGTGATAACTGTTGTTAAATGCAAATTCCACGAGCGACAGGTGTTCCTCCCAATGTCCCTTGAAGTCAAGAATGCATGCCCGCAGCATATCTTCCAGCAACAGTATGGTCTGTTCCGACAGTCCGTCTGTCTGCGGATGGTAAGCTGTACTGAACCTGAGGTTCACTCCCAAAGCCCCCTGAAGGCTTTTCCAAAAATTGGACGTGTACCGCGGATCTCGGTCCGATAAGATGCTTACCGGCACCCCATGTAGTCTTACCACATGCTGTATAAACTCAGCAGCCGTCCGGTTCATGTCGTACCTGAGATTATAGGGTAGAAAGTGCGCGCTCTTGGTGAGACGATCGACAATTACCCAAATTGCATCATGCCCCTTAGCACTGAGGGGAAGACCCACCACGTAATCCATCGAAATATGCTCCCACTTCCACACTGGTATTTCTATGGGTTTTACTAACCCTCCGGGTCTTTGATGTTCCGCTTTCACCTGCTGGCATGTCATTCATTTCGACACGTAGTCTGCTACCTCACGCTTCAAATTCGGCCACCAGTACTGACTCTTCAAGTCCTGATACATTTTTTGTTGCCCCAGGGTGGACCGTGGTAGGCGACGTATGCGCTTCCTTTAGTATCTCCATTCTTAGGGTACTGTCTGTGGGCGCCCATAGGCGCCCATGCTTCATTATTCCCCCGTCCTTTCTCCGGGTTATGCCCTCTGACTCACCCTGTTCCCTCTTCAGCGCCCCCTGAATCTCGGTATCCTCCTCTTGTTTCTCCTATAGTAACCCGAGTAGGTCAGGCTCTACGGCTAGTGCTGCGAGTTGTCGAGTGATAGAATCCACCATTCCGATCTCGAGCTCGTCCCATTCCCTTATCAACATCGGGGATAAAATCCGAGTATTCTTATGACTGAGGGCGTCCGCTACTCGGTTTGCCTTACTCGGATTGTATTGGATGTCCAGGTCATAGTCCTTTATCAGCTACATCCATCTGCGCTGGCGCAAATTGAGTTCCTTTTACGTGAAAATGTAGCGGAGGCTCTTGTGGTCCGTATAGAGTGTGCACCGAGTGCCATAAAGGTAGTGCCTCCAGATTTTAAGGGCAAACACAACTGCCGCTAATTCCAGATCATGTGTGCGGTAGTTCCTCTCGTATATTTTCAGTTGTCGGGAGGCAAAGGCTATCACCTTGTCACCCTACATCAGCACACATCCTAATCCTTCCTTCGAGGCATCTCTGTATACCGCGTACTCCACCCCCTCTTTTGGCAAAGCTAATATTAGGCCAGTCGTCAGTCGTTGCTTTAGATTCCTAAAACTCTCGGCGCAAGCCTCATCCCAATGAAATCGGATGCCCTTTTGGGTTAGCCTCGTGAGAGGACGTGCCAGATTCTAAAATCCTTCTATAAACTTCCGGTAATACCCGGCCAATCCAAGGAAACTTCGTATCTCGGTGACATTACGAGGTTCTTCCCGTTTTGTGATTGCCTCGACCTTGGAGGGGTCCACAGCGACCCCTAAAGCCATCACGATGTGCCCTAGGAACGAAACTTCCTTCAACCAAAAGTCGCACTTTGACAATTTTGCGTACAGCTTCTCCTCTCTCAACCGTTGTAATACCGCACGTAGGTGGTGCGCGTGTTGCTCTTCGTCCACGGAGTATACCAAGATGTCGTCGATGAATACCACAACAAGCTTATCCAGGAACTCGTGGAACACATGGTTCATTAAGTTCATAAATACTGCTGGGGCGTTAGTAAGTCCAAATGGCATCACCACGAATTAATAATGTCCTAACCGGGTTCGGAACGCTGTCTTAGGTATGTCCTCGTTCTTAATCTTCATTTGATAGTACCCTGACCTTAAGTCAATCTTCGAAAATATCCTCGCCCCCGACAATTGGTCGAACAAGTCATCGATTCGTGGCAACGGATATTTATTCTTAACGGTCACTTTGTTAAGTTCTCGGTAGTCTATACATAACCGCAAGCTGCCGTCCTTCTTCTTGAAAAATAGGACCGGCGCCCCCCAGGGGGAGGCGCTGGGTCTGATCTGTCCCCGATCTATCAGTTCCTGTAATTGTAGCTTGAGTTCCGCTAATTCTGGTGTGGCCATCCGGTAGGGTGCCTTCGAAACTGGGGCTGCTCCGGGTACTAGGTCTATCCCGAATTCCACGTCTCAATCCGGTGGTAGCTGGGGCAATTCATCGGGGAACACATCCTTGAATTTGGCGACCACAGGTATATTTCCCAATTCCGGGTCTGCTTGTTGTGGCACTGTGGCGATGAAAGCGAGGTACGCCGCATGTCCCCGCTTCACTAGTCGTCGAGCTTGAATGGCGGATAATAGTCCTAGGCGGTTGGTGGCTCCCACCTGGGTCTGGCCGTGATAAACAAAGGGTGAGCTCTCCGGATCCCGAAAAAGATTGCTTTTAGCTCGGCAATCTATGAGAGCGTAGTTTGTGGCTAACCACTCCATCCCCAGGATGATATCAAAATCTTGAATGTCGATGACCATCAGCTGAGTACTTAGCATTTGATCCCCGATTACAATGGGACAGTTCTCCACCCCGTGAGTAGCTATTAACAACTTTTTGGCAGGCGAGGACACTAAACACCGGACCATTAAGCGTATAAGAGGGGTGCGTACCTTAACGGCGTATAAGAGGGGCGCGTACCTTAACGGCGTACTTCTTTGACATAAATGGCCGTGTCGCCCCACTATCAAATAGAGTATAAGCTATGCATCCAAAGACACTAAGGTTACCTGTAATGACGTAGTCCAACCTGTCAGCTTGCTCATGCGTAATGGCGTAAACTCGGGCTTGTCCTGGCGGCAATGCCACTCTATTACCTGGAGGGGTTGGCTGATCGGGTCGAGGTGGATCCCCTCGTTACTGGATCTGTTGATTCAGTGCACATCGGGCCCGTCCATGTCCTAGTTGCCCACAAGTGAAACATCTACGGTCGGCCCAATTGATTTGGGACGCCGCCGGGCATTGGGGAGGCCAGCCATTTGATCGGAGCATTGAGGGTTGGGGTGTCGCTGCAGAGCTCAGCGCCCTTCCATTGTTTCCCTGTGCCCGCTTGGTATCACTCTCCCTCCATTCCACCTCCGACTCCACCCTAACTGCTGCATCCAACAAGACATCAAAGTTCGTCGTAAGAACCTCAGTGAGTGCCATACGAGTGGCGCTGAGCAATCCTTGCTTGAACTGGTGTAGCTTAAGAATTGGGTTATCCATAATCATCGGCGAGTACTGGCCTAACGTGTGAAACCTTGCGTTATACTGCAGCACCGTCTCCCCCACTTGCTGTGTACACTGATCAAAAGCCACCATCTGTTTTGTCTGCCATCCTGGCGGTATGAAGTACCGATCAAACACATCCCTGAATATGTTCCATGTAATTGCCCCCCTCACCCACAGCTCGTGCGCCACACTATTCCACCACTTCGTAGCGCCATCCACCAGAAACGCCGTGGTAACGTCTACCTTAAGCCTTTCACGCGTCTCAGACATCCTCAGTCCCCTCTCGATGGCTGCCATCCACTTAATTGCTTCCTCCGGTCCTTTATCACCATCGAAGTTAGGGATCCGCATCTTCTGAATTGCTTCGAATTGGCCGCGAAGGCTGGGAACATTTGTCGGGGCGTTGGGAGCAGCTGGAACCTGGCCGGTTGAGGGTCCTGCATGAGGTCCGGGTCTGAGGTTAGCGGCCCAATCATTCAATGCTCGTATTGTTTCTGCGGACAAGCTTGGGGCCGCCACGGGTGGAACATGCGGCAAGTCCAAGGCGGGATCCGCAATCGGTCCTTGCTCCTCCAGGACAGCATGTGCACGGGTTCGTCTCCTTCCAGCCATTCCCTAACAACACATTTTAACTCTTATCGTTAGCCTCAAGAATTGAGTGTCGTGGATGTAGCTAACCAACCACAATCTTCAAGCAATAATAGGTGTCATATATCATTCACACCCTACCGCACATATCCACGTTACAATAACTACTCATTGCAGAAAGAAGAAAACATAGTTGGACTCAAATCTTGTCTACCAAATTTCACAACGTGCGGTTAGAGCACAGACAATCACCCCACCATTTTCCCCATGACCGACCCCTAATTTAGCAACCCAGGAGACCCCCAATTTTCAGGCTCCCAATAAAAATCTATAATTATGTCGCAGTAAAGAGACTACTTGGAATTTAAATGCTGAAATGTAACAATTTAGACTCACTACCACAACACCACATACCATCGAATCATAGCCGAACAATTATTGAACAGGTCACATGACTAACATTCTAGTCGCTGATATGTACAATGCTATTTTTTTTTTGTGAAATAAGTAACATAGTTTAACAGATTTGGAAAAGTCAAGTAGCAAAGTCATAACTTCAAATCCACGTGAATTAAAAAAAACATCCCAACAATTCTATTGCAAAGCTTCTAAACATTTTGCAAAGATTTTCACAATGTGTAATCCCCCCCCCCTTTTTTCTTTTCCAAAACCATCAAAACTTCTCACCCAACATATGTACTAAAAAAAACTTCACAACCAACAGTTACGACAGCATGTAAAAGCAACCAAAAGTCTGGGTCAATATAATATCCTGAAGAAAGGAGTTCATAAACTTTTGCACAACTTGTCTGTCTGCACCACTGAAAATCTAAAATCAAGAAAATACGACACTCACCTAGATTACTCCTATGTAACAATAACTGAACCCAATTGCATTCCACTGCCAAGGCAGAAGATTTATTCCTAAGTAAAAGACTCCAACTGTTCCTACTAATTACGAATCCTGCATTATTCTCCCTACTTAGAGTTCACATTTTCAATCGCACTTATGGTGCCCCTAGACTTTGCCCTGCCACCGCGTCCTTGAACTCTAATCTTGGCCAGGCTCACTGCCTCCTTTCAACTTGCCTAGTCCTCGCTGGAGTAGTACTCCGATTCGGTGGGGTCTGTGTCGCCAGATGGCACCAGGCGGGATGGCCCAATCGTTTTCCTGGCCTCCATCTCCTCGGTTATAACCTTGAGGGCTCCTTCTTCGTCACTAGTGGCAGACATCACCACAGGCTTGATCCGTTTCCACGGGTGTTGGACAAGGGGTCCGAACCCCCTAGCAGCCTGTCTAGGAGCAGGCCTCTTACGGTCTGAGGAGTGTCTGAGCTCGTCTACCAACCTTTGGAGCCGATCATTCTCCAGTCGCAGCCCGAAGGTGGCATCGTTTTGCTGTGCGCACTGCATCCTAGCGGCATACATTGCCCGCTGCTGCGCGACATACATTGCCCGCTGCTGCGCGGCATTGGTGAGCAACTGCTCGTACACCTGGCGACGGAGCCTGGTCAGCTCCTGCTCCAAACCGGCCCTCCTTCCTGCACGTTCAATGTACTGGGCAAGTAGCCGGTCATGCTCTGCCTGCAATCGGCCGCAAATCTCTCGCAAGTGGAGAAGCTCATGCCCTTGCTCCTGCGGTGTTCCGCCCTGGCGTCTCCCTGGTCCGTCTGATTGCCTGGGTCTCTCCATTTCTGCCATTAACATGAGAAAGACCATGAAATGCTCTGATACCACAATGTAAAAACCCGGTATTACCTCCTAAGATGAATATGGACTTAAGTCCCTTAGTCACCCGAAAACTATAATCTAGCACGAAAATGGCATAATCCATGAACATCCGATAACAATATCTTAACAATGGAAAGGGAACGCATGGAAACTGTCAAAGCTCAACAAGAAAGTTCACAATTCATAGCTTCTGATGCAAATCCTCAAGCTTTAAACCAGCAGCTAAAAGAAATGAATGCCATGGTTCTTGCGCAAGTGCAAGATTTTATTCCTACTTAAAAACAATAAAACTAGGGGCTTTCCACCTTTCGGCTTGACAGTAACTCCACCTACTCTGCTCCAGCACCTGAGAGTACGGATGCAAAAACAACGACACCCGTGAGCTAATGCTCAGTGAATAAAAAGTAGTTGAGACGTACAGAAGGTTTTAAATCTTGAGGCATGGTTTAGCATATAAGTAATTTGTTTTGCTAAATGAAAAGGTCCCATAAGGGGATGGGTTTTTAAAACTTTTCACATGCTGCGGATGAATTAAAATGGAAGCAGAACTATTCTCTTGGTTTAAAGATTCACAATAAGAGTAAGCAGGAAGTTTAAAACATTTCTAGACTCTGCAAAGAATGAACCAAGCGACGGAAAATCCTTTGAAAACAACAGCAACGAATAGAGAACCACAATCCCACTTCTATGGACCAGTCCATCACTGGTACCACCAGACGTATCTGAACATCACTCCCATGAACCAGCAAGACGACTGAACACACCCGAGTTATAATAACTCAACCCAGACCGATCTAAAGCCGCCAACCCGGGGCTAAATCCCCAATTACGGAGCCTTGGCTCAACAGGGCATACAACTGCCACTCAACTCCGTCACACCACCACATCCAAATCCCAAGCACAAAACCAGTTTGAACACAGCCTAGTAAATCATAGTGTTTACTCCTAAGGTCGCATAACAGAAAATTTGAAGAAAGTTTAGAATCTGAGGAGAGATATTTTTTGAAAAAAAACATGGTTTAAAAGGAAAAATCCTCCTTGTACATTTTTCGAAAGCTTTTCAACATATGATAGCTAAACAGAGAAGTTTTGCAAACATTATTCCCCAGTTAAACATGCTCGTCCACCCTTCCCCCTTCCTGAGAGCCAATGCATACAAAATTCTGAATGAACAGGATAGGGGTTAAGCACACAACTGGAAATCACAGCAATTGCTTCACAACCGTATCGAATTTATGAAACTCACATGTTTCCCCCAATTTTCTAGTTTTCGAAGAAACGCAAGAACAAGTGCAAAACTCGAATCGAAAACAGCATTCAAAACCCCCTAGCAATCTGACTCATCCTTTGATACTCAATTACTCACCCTGTATACCAAAACTCGAATCTCTGCGTATTGTGAAAGAAAAGTGACGCCTCCTCTGCTTCAAACCCGTGTATCGATATTTATAGGCCAAAAACCCTCCGCCTCGATCCGTCCTCTCCTCGCGGCTCTTACGGGATTGTACTTATCCCGTAGCTTCCCGGTGGCCCCATGGATATTCACTCCGTTATCCGAGTAGATCTCCATGGATTCAACGCGGGAGTTGCGGTTCCTCTCACACCCAAGGATTACGGCTCTATTTCTCCCTTGTACTTCGGCGAAGGGGATTAAATTCTCAGTGGATCGGGCCATAAAGCTGGGCCATCAGAATTTCACTTTTGCGCTCGAACTGGGCTGCGAAGAACCTGCCCCGGCAATGTTTTCTTTTCCCCCAGCCCAATAATGAGAATTTCATTTATATACTAGAATGTAAGAATTTTGTTTCCTTTAATAGTAAGAGAAATTCAGCATGGAAAGTCCGTACCGTCACAACTGTCGGGAGGAACAAATGGCATTTAGAAACCTCCGAATCCAGGGAAGCTAAAGCTCAACACAGAACTTGCATGTCACCCCATCTCAGGGATGAGAGGAGGGGCATGTTTCCTCAGAACTCGTACTGGAACCATAGAAAATGTGATGGCTTGGCAGGTAACAACTTCCCAAGTACACCTTTAAGATTTTGTCTAACACTCCAACCTCCATAAATGTATAAGGCACTTAAGTTTTGGGTTATGATAGGACTATTTATGATGTAATTCTTAGACCTTTAAGATTTTCTCTAACACTCTGTGATCATAATCATTGTAAAAATATTATGAACTTTTCCGAGTTCATTTGATCATTAATGCATAATCACATACCACCGGGCTTTAATTAAAAAAAAGCAGATGGTAATGATAGACAAAATTCACTCATTCTTAAGTTAGGGAGGATGAATTTATCCAAGACAAAGATCTTGAATCTTAAATATAGCCCCATAACTGATTTGGGTAAACCACTATACGCACAATCTTATTCTAATAATAGTATATATGTTAAAGGGACTAACTCGTTGATCAATATGTTTTGAGTTCAAGTATCAATCGACACATTTGATCAAGAATTTAGATGAGCCTTTGAATTGAATACAAACATGTCATAGTAATTGAAAGTATATTCATGGAAATTGGAACTTCCATTAAGCTAACTTAAAAAAATCTTAACTTATATATGTTTTATGGGTCAGGATCCTGTGCACAACAATTATTGTGCACATACGTGCCATCATCCATCATCAAAATTGGTTATACCATTGGAAAATCCATGCATAGGATATCAAAATCCACATGTTCTGACATGGTCCCGACAATGAATTTCTAAACCCTATTAATGACTATTTGGAGGTTGCATAGTCCAGTCTGTCACATTGGATACTCATAACAACTCTATGTCCACCTTAATTAATTCTGCGAGCACTTTGCCATCCTCTTCGTCCCATAATAAAATTTTGTCATCTCCCACAATACTCACTTTTAACTTTGCATAGCCACATTTTTTGAGTTCTCTCCTGAACTCTTTCTCACCATCTCAGTCTTTTAGTTGGCATAGCTTGTTGTAACCCAACCACTTTGTGTCTTTTACTGTGGTTTTGAAATTGAGATCGGGATCATCTCTTTTTGTCAAGGGTGGAAACTCCTCTAATGTTACCTTATGCATTTCAGTGACCTTTCCTTTACCTTTTCTCAATGTTTCTTTTGGTTCATACCCCCAACTTTTCTTCCTCCTTGTTTAGTATTTCCTTGTAGGATTTGGATTTCTGAACGCATCCTTCTGTAACAAGTATTTCTATGGTTGCCTTTGCATATGTTTTTCTGGGTTTCATATCTCATACTTGGCTCTATTTGCATGAATTTTATAATTGTCTATCCATACGCAATTTAGATTTTCTATCATGTTGTCACACGTTTCATTTAAACTTTAGGTTGCAAATCCAAACGATAGCCCCCCCTGTTGAAGCCTTATGTGCTGTATAGAAGTTACTCAGATCTGTTTGCCCTCTCAACAGTTGATGCAACTCTTAAAGGTAAAAGTCCCTCGTGAAGTTGGTGACGAAAAAGGTTACTTCCTCACTTCTTTCCTCCAGATCTGTTTCGAAATCCTCCACCATTGGTCCCAGTCTGCTGAACACATTCACTCCATTATCTGGCATGCCCGCCTTGTCACTATTCCAAGATATTGGTTGGGTTTATTTGGGGTAAGAGTTCCTAGTTGGCTGAACTATGTTTTCTATAGCTTTCCCTTTCATAAGCTCACTTCTAATCCTATATGATCGCCAGGAATATGCAGTCAGGGCTGGGGCCATACCTACCGGAAGAGGCTATGCAGGTGGGGCTATGTGTGAGTGTCAGTTTCGTATCGGAGGTTGCAGCTCACCGATGCAACTAATGCACCTCCAGGGAGGGGGTAAGTTCTTGACTTCGGTGTCTTAGTCTACCATTGAGATAGACGGACGACCGTACCATAGATTGCAGGGTGTTATCGTGAGCGGTACACCGAAGCTTCAGTCCAACACTGCTATTGGGATTTTGGGACATGACCTATTATTTTCTAACTTTAATATTGTGTTCTACTTGTTTAATCACACGAGCACACAACTGAAATACTTATAAGCCGAATGATGTGAAATTATTCCAAGTCTAAGCCCTCGTGCTTAATTATGACTTGTTGAATCGTCAATTGGGTTGTGTTTACATAACTTGGAGGTTGAAATTCATATAATCGGAATTACTGTTTATTTGACCTCAATCCTCGGTTTATTTGGTTCATTGCTTCGTTTGTGTGGGCTTGTGAGTTAGCTTCTGGGCTGAATTTTACTGTTGGGCCATGATATATTTTGTTAGGCTTAATTCCTGACTTCGATCCCTGATTTACCAGACTTACCTATTATTTTGGCTACTGGGCCAATTTCTGTCTTGATCTACTCACTTACCTATTACTGCCGGTTTTGGTCCAGGATATAAATACTAAACTTGGGCCATTCGAGACACATAACACTGTATCTTTATTCTTGGGTGCGGGTTTTTCTCTCTGGAACTCCCTCACTCGAACCCTAACCGCACTCTCGTTTTTTCGAGAAATTTGCTCTATTCTTCAGCGTCTTGCTGATTTTTTGTCCGGATCTGGACTCCCTGCGTCTCCCTTGTTGATTTGAACCGATTACTTTGCGGTTTTAAGTTGTTGAAAGGCGGTTCTTCTGAGATTCTTGTGCTGACAGCTTGTGTTTCGAGATTATTATCACATTTTTTGCTCAGATCTTTGAAGATCTACTCTTGGCTTACAGGATTTTGCATTTATTTGTGTTCATATATTGCATGCGATCTTCTTGCTAGAACATTGTTAGATTGTTTGATATCTCCTGACAATATACTTGTATTGTGTAGATCTGAGCCTCTTTTCGGTTCTCACAGTGGTATTTGAGCAAGGTTTTAGCTCAGGTCAGTCTCGGACCCCGTTGCATGTCTTAAATCTTTTGAGGTCTGAACAAGTTATCGGTATAATTATATTTCTATGGTTGAAATTTTGTTTATTTGCATATATTGTACGAGTTCTGGATTTTCTGAATTTTTTGAGTACTAATTCTTTGGTTCTGGTGCAGGTGTTGGTCTGAGTAGTGAGAGGCATACACTTTGTTTTACAGATTCTGAGTATATTTGTTGAAATCTGTGTGAAACTGTGGTAGAAAGTGTCTCGGAAATATTTTTTGGTGACACTCCTGTCTTGCATGCATAGTATTGAATCTGTTGATCTGAAATTGTGACTCGCTTTGCAAAAAATTGTTGAGTTAGACTAGAAATTGAGATTTGGATAATATTTTACCTACGGTCTGAGGGTTGCATGCCTAGGAGTTGAAACTGTTTTTTTGAAACATTTAAGGAAATATGTTGTTGATTCCTCTGGTTACTACTATTTTTGGGGAAAACTATTTGTTTTTCCGGAAGCTCGTATTCACTGATATTTGGTATTTGGCACTGAACATTCTATGAAACAACTTGTTTCGAAGATTTTGGTATACTATCTTTCTGCTGCACATATTTGAAAACTCGGATAGTTTTATTGGAAAATTGATTACTTAAATGTTTTTACAGTATTTGATACTTGACAGCTTCTAGAGGTGCATGTAATTAAGTGTTTTAAAGCTTCTTTAAAACCATATTTGATATCTGACTAGACTTCATACATTTTATACTTGAAGTGTCTAGCTGAGTATCTGTTATGTGATTATCTTATATCTGAAAAGAAAAGAAAGGAGGAAATAGGAAAAATCCGAAGGAAAACAGAAAAAACAGAAAATAGGAAAAAACTGATAGAAAGAAAAAACCATCCAGAAAATAGAATTTGAAAAAAAATTAAAGAGGAGTGAGACCTATACTCATGGTCTCTTGTAAGTATTCTGTTATCTTAATACTGCACTCTTTCTATGGGCTTGTAGTCAGAGTTACTTATCTATTACAGCTTTGTGCCTGTTAGCACCTTAACAGATTTACAGCTTTGTGCACGCATTAGCACATGCGACGTGATTGGCGTTTAGCCTACTGCCTGTTACTGCTTTGTGCCTGTGAGCACCTTATTTGATTTACAACTTTACCTTTGAGTGAAATCTAGGGGTCTTAGAGAGGAGCCCTGTGGAGAGGACCCTTGAGTACCTCTACTGGACATTCCGTGCATGAGAAGAGTCTATAATTAGACTTGCCTTCTTACCACCAGTTTTAAACTGTGTAAACTCTTGAAATGAGTTTTTAAGGCTGAAAAAAGTCTAATTTGAACTTGAAACTGTCTGCTCAAACTGAGTACTTGAAATACTTGAAATATTTGATCTATTTACTCTCGTGATTTGCTTATCTGTTCTGTGATTGGTGTGCTACTGTTTAAGACAACTTAAACATGACTACTAGGATTGAGATATCACTTTTTGATGGGAAAGGGGACTTTACATCTTGGCTATGTGCATGAAAGCAGTACTTTCACATTACAAGGTCCATTATGCATTAAAAACTCTTAAGGATTGGCCTGAAGCATTTGCATCTAAGGTAGATGAGATTAAGGAGGAAGCTTTAAATTTGTTGATTCTGAATTTGTCTGATGCTGTCATTCGTAAATTAGATGGATCAAAGGATCCTTTAGAAGTCTGAGAAAAACTGCATGTGATTTATGCTTCGAAAACTCCTGCAAATTTGATTTTTGTGAAAGGTTCATTATTTTCTTACAAAATGGATTCTGAAAAATCTATAGAGGATAACTTGTATGAATTTTTTTAACTCACACAGCTTTTAAAGGGTAGTGCACATGATTTAGATGAAGCATCATTGTGTATGATTTTGTTGAACTCTGTTAGTGAGGACTTTCTGATAGTTAAAAATGCTCTTCAGTACGCTGGTTCTGTTCCTAAAATGGAGGTCATTATAAGTGGTTTAAAGTCTAGAGAAGTAGAGTTGAAAATGCAAAATGTGTTTCAAGTGTTTTATTTGCTAAAACTGAAGTGAAGAATGATTCTGAAAAAACGAAAGTTGTGAATATTAATGTGAATCAAGTTCAAAATAGATTTCCACCTAGAAAGCAGAATTTTCAACAGAATAGAATTTTTTTAGAGGTCAGCAATGTCAGAATTTTCAACAAAACAAAAATTTCCAAAACTCTTCTAACTTTCAGAATGCTGATTTTAATAGGAATGGTTTTCAACCTAGGTGCAATTATTGCAATAAGCTAGGACATGTTCATAGTAACTGCTTTTCTTTCAATAGGAACTTTAAAGATCCAAATATGAATGAAACTGCTAGGGGTGGTCAGAATAATTCAAATGCGTTGTTTGTGTGTGGTTTGCATGGTCAAAATGTTTCTGAGCCACATAGGAACAATCTGATGTTAACTTCTGGTCAAAATGTTAATAATTTTCATGAAAATGTCTCGGGTTTTTAAAATGTACAAAATACTTGTGTGAATAATAACAATGCTTCTAGGTTACAACCTTCTAAAAATGTAGGAAGTATCATTTTTGATCCTAGAAACCAACCTAGCACATCTTATAAAAACCCATGTATGACTCTATTTTTTTTTTGTGAATAATCACAATGATGATGTGGGATTGAGTGAAACAGAGTCTACTTTGGGCCAAACTATTTTTTAACGATGATGACTTGACTGAATACTTGTCTGAGTGTAAAAATTTAATGTTTTTGTAGAAGATCAACTTGAAATTCTTGAAAAAACAGCTTCTGATTTTCAAGATAATGTTCTGCCAGTTGAAATTGAATCTGAAATGGAGTCTGATGTGTCTGGTAATTCAAAACAAGAATGTGTTTTAGTAGTTTCTGATTTTAAAAGTATAAATGAATGGATTTTAGACTCGGGTTGCACATATCACATGTCACCTAATCTGAATTAATTTGATACCTTAGATAAGTCTAAGAGTGATATGACAATAATGAGTAATGATAATATTTGTGAAATTAAAGGCACGGGTTCTATGTCTTTGAAACTTGATAGTGGAAATAGAGTGGAGATAACAAATGTTAGGTATATACCTGAACTTAGAAGGAATTTGATATCTTTGGGTATGTTTGAAGAGTCTGGTTGCTGGTATTCTTCTAAGAATGGAATTCTTTCTGTGTTTAGGAATGATGTTGTGGTTTTAACTGCTACTAGATGAAATAGGTTGTATTTTTTAAATGGTAAAACACTCTCGGAAAATGCTCTTTTGGTTGAAGAACCTGATTTTACAAAACCGTGGCACTTAAGACTAGGTCATGTGAATGAAAAGAATTTGAAAATCTTGCATGATAAAAGTCTTTTAGGAAAATAAAAGTTTGTCGGTTTATCTTTTTGTGAGCCTTGTGTTTAGGTAAGCAATATAGACTAAAATTTTTTAAAGGCATTCATGTTTCAAAACAGTGTCTTGATTATGTGTATTCTGATCTTTGGGATTCTGTTAGTGAGTCTACGCATGGTGGTGCTAGATGTTTCATGTCTATTGTTGATGATTTTAGTAGGAGAGTTTGGGTAGTTCTTTTAAAATCTAAGGATCAAGTCATTATTAAGTTTAAAGAGTGAAAACAACTTGTTGAAACTCAAAAGGTTTAAAGTTAAATATTTGAGAACTGACAATGGTTTAAAATTCTGCAATTTTGATTTTGATAACTTCTACATTCTGCATGACATTACTAGACATCATTCTGTTAGACACACACCACAACAAAATGGGGTGGCAGAATATATCAATAGGACTTTATTAAATAAAGTTAGATGCATGCTTACAATATCTGGTTGGCCTAAATAGTTTTGGGGAGAAGCACTTAATACTACTGCATTTTTTGTGAATATAAGTCCATCTAGTGCTGTGAATTACAATTATCCTGGGCTTATATGGCATGAAACTATTATGAGTCTTGCAAATTTAAAGGTATTCAGTTGTACTGCATATGTTCATAATAAGTTAGGAAAATGGGACCCTAGATCTATTAAATGTGTGTTTCTTGGATATCAAGAGGGGTGAAGGGTTACAAATTGTGGGATAAGTCAATACCTGAAATGAAAGTATTGATAAATAGAGATATGATATTTAATGAATCTGATTTTTCATGTTTAGGTTCAAATTTGCATGTCCCTAAGCCTATATTCTCTGAATATGTACTTAGAAGAATATCTCTTGAGAAGGAGATCTCTCCTAAGGTTGAAATTAGGTGGAGTCTCAACCCATTCCACCTATTAAGGTAGAGGTTGAAACTGAAGATTCCTTGACATAATCTGTCCTTCCTCAACCTAATAACACTTCTGAAAATATTTCTGAACCTTCAGAAACTGAGAATAAGTGTGATACTGTTGAACATATTTCTGCACAATCTAGTGATGCATACTTTTTATTTTGTTAAATTTTGTTTTATTGATAGCAAACGCGATTGTACAAACTAGCCCCAAAAGTGAGCATAGTTGTAAAAAGTACAACCACATACAAAACATGATTATACAAACTATCCCTTAAAGTGAGCATAGTTGTGAAATGTAAAATCACAAACTTGGAGCAGAGTTGTCAGTATTTCTTAGGACGACCACGTCTGCAGCGTTTTGGACTAAGTGTCTTTTGAGGTAAAGGTTCCTTAGGATCCGCTGCCTGGTCCTTGTCTTGTTCCTTGTCTTCCTCCACCTGATCTGCCCAGCTTTTTCTTTGGTTGCTATTTGGAGTTGGCTGCTTCAGGACTTTCTGCTTCTGATTGCCTTCTGGAGTGGTGATAGTTTTATATTCCTCTATCCACCATGCGCGCATTTTAGTGACAACAACCATCTCTTCATCATACAAAGGTGGGGGTCCAGGGTTTCCTGCATTCAGTTGGTTGAGCGAATCAATCATGCCCTTCTCCAGGTCTTTCCAAATATTTCTCTCCAGCTCCCAGACTGATCTGATATCTTCATTATGTCATGGTTTCTCCAGTGCTCCGCTGCATAAAACTGCTTCCTCATATGCTGGTGGTATGTCAGGTTGCAAAGTCTGGGGGAGTGCGGTCAAATTCAGCAGTTAGGTGGTCCTCGGATGCTGGTTGGTGAGGCTGCTCGTTATTTTCCTTTGCTGGCAGTTCTGGTTGGTGGAGGTCTGCAGTTTTAGCTACTTGGGGCTCATCTGTGGCCCAGTCCTCAGAATCTGCTGCATTTTTATCCACAACTTTATGCTGCTTACTTCCAGCTATGACTTGCCGATAGATAGTTGGTTCTGCTATCTCCTCCAGGTTTTCAATATAGGGTCTGACATCGTGTTTTGAAGGCGCTGTTTGTGCTGCTACTTAGGGATAGGGATAGGAAAAGAAGGATTGTGAAACCAAATCTAAAATATGCAAGCTTTACTGAGATTGTTGATTATGCATTTATAGTTGGACAATAACTTATGTATTATGAACCTGATCATTTTTTAGATGTTGTTAACTGTTCTGATGCTAATAAGTGGATTGTGGCTATGAATCATGAGATTAGTTCGTTAAAACTGAATGGTACTTGGGTTTTGGTTTCTAAACCTAAAGATAGAAAGGTGATAGAGTGTAAATGGATTTATAAAGTAAAAGAAGATAATTCTGGTTGTGAATATGTTAGATATAAAGCTAGGTTAGTTGCTAAAAGTTTTAGTCAATTAGAAGGAATTGATTTGAATGAGATCTTTGCTCCATTTGTTAAATTCAAAACTATCCGGATATTGCTTTCTTTAGTTGCATGCTATAACTTGGAATGTGATCAGTTAGATGTTAAAACTGCATTCTTGTATGGAGACTTAGATGAAGAGATTTTTATGGAACAATCTCTCGGTTATGTGGATTCTTTGAAATCTGATCATGTGTGTTTGTTGAAGAAGTCTCTATATGGTCTTAAACAAGCCCCTATGCAGTGGTACAAACGTTTTGATCATTTTATAACCAGTGTAGGATTTGTTAGAAGTCAATTTGACAGTTGCCTTTATTTCTTAATTCAAGAGCATGCTACTGTTTACTTGTTGCTTTATGTGGATGAGATGTTAGTTATATGTGAGTCTAGATGTGAAATAGATGTTTTGAAACAGAAGTTGAAATCTGAATTTGAAATGAAAGACTTAGGTGAAGTTAAAAGAATACTTGGCATGGAAATTGATAACAATAGGCAAGCTGGTACTTTAAAATTGCATCAATCTGGTTATATCAAGAAAGTCTTAGATAAATTTTGTTTTGGAATGTGAAATCTGTGAATTCTCCTATTACTTTACATTTTAAACTTAGTAAGTCTCAATGCCCTTTTACACCATCAAAAACTTTAGAAATGGAAAATGTGCTCTATTCTAATGTTTTAGGTTCATTAATGTATGCTATGGTTAGTATACAACATGATTTATCATTTGCTGTTTCTTTTTTGAGTCGTTTTATGTTTAATCTTGGTTTAGAACATTGGTCTGCATTGAAATGGGTGCTTAGATACCTTAAGGAAATATCTGATTTAGGTTTAATGTTTAGGAAAAACAGTGACAAGTTGGATTTATGTGGTTTTGTTGATTCTGATTATGCAGGTGAAACAGATTTAAGGAAATCAACTACGTGCTATTAATTTCTTTTAGGTGGTAATTGTATAAGCTCGAAATCACAATTACAACATATTGTAGCTCTTTCTACTACTGAATATGAATACATCGCTCTTATCGATTGCTTTAAAGAGTGTATTTGGCTGCATGGCTTGTTGTCTGAGGGTAAAATATTGTCTGATGTTGGCACCATGGACTATGATAGTTAATCTGCAATCCATTTGACTAGGAATCCAATTTTTCATGAGAGAACTAAGCACAATGATGTTAGACTTCATTTTATTAGAGATATAGTAGCTGATGAACGTGTTTTACTTGAGAAAATTGCTACTAATGTTAATGCTGCTGATATGGGTACAAAGGTAGTCACAAATCTAAAATTTCAATTCTGCATTGAATGTTTATGTATGAGTTCTAAACTTTGAAGCTTCTTTTGCTTTAGAATGTGTTTCTTTTGCTACTGTCTAATGCTTATGCGGGTACTTATGTGTTTATTTTTGTGTCATGTACCTAAAAAGGTGGAGATTGTTGGGATTTTGGGACATGTTCTATTGTTTTCTAACCTTTAATGTTGTGTTCTACTTGTTTAATCATACGAGCACACCTCTGAAACACTTATAAGCCGAATGATGTGAAATTATTCCAAGTCTAAACCTTCGTGCTTAATTATGACCTGTTGAATTGTCAACCGGGTTGTATTTACATAATTTGGAGGTTGAAATTCATATACTCGGAATTACTGTCTATTGGATCTCAATCCTTGGGTTTTTTGGTTCATTACTTCGTTTGTGTGGACTTGTGAGTTAGCTTTTGGGCTGAATTTTACTGTTGGGCCATGATATATTTTGTTGGGTTTAATTCCTAACTGGGGCCCCTGATTTACTAGACTTACCTATTATTTTGGCTACTGGGCCAATTTCTGTCTTGTGGCCCATCTACTCACCTATTACGGCTGGTTTTGGTCCAAGATGTAAATACTGAACTTGGGCCATTTGAGACACATAACACTCTATCTCTATTCTTAGCTGCGGGTTTTTCTCTCTGGAACTCTATGACTCGAACCCTAGCCGCACTCTCGTTTTTTCGAGAAATCTGCTCTATTCTTCAACTTCGTACTGTTTTTTTGTCCAGATCTGGACTCCCTGTTCTCCCTCGTTGTTTTGAACCGATTACTTTGCGGTTTTGAGTTGTTGGAAGGCGGTTCTTCTGAGATTCTTGTACTGACGACTTGTGTCTCGGGGCCATTTTCACATTTTATGCTCAGATCTTTGAAGATCTACTCTCGGCTTACAGGATTCCGCATTTATTTGTGTTCATATATTGCATGCAATTTTCTTGTTTGAACATTGTTAGATTGTTTGATATCTGCTGACAATCTATTTGTATTGTGTAGATCTTAGCCTCTTTTCGGTTCTCACAATTGCATTGTTGAAGCTCACCGTACAATTGAAATGAATAATGCTAGATGTCCCAACAACTAATCCAGAATTCATCCCTACAAAAATAAAATATTAATTATTTAAAATACAAAATTCTTAATGACATTTAAATGATAGACTAAACTTGCAAAATTCTTAATTAAACTACATGTATCTTTAATTAAACTGCATATCCCTACAATTCCGGATTATTTGTAGGGACATGTACCATCACTCGATTGAAATCACCTTGTGTAACTGGAAAAGTGGTTTTTGGATGAACCTCGAGTTTTGTGCTTGAGAGAATTTCAATTTTCCACTCATATGTGGGCGGGTTTTTAACTTAAATTTTTTTAAACTTATATATGTTTGATTATCCCGACTAGAATCTGACCAAGTGGATTCCAAATTATTATTCCTGTTTTCCCACACTGAACTATCTATTTGCGTGTGTCCACATATCAGGAAACAGCTAGCAACTAGCTCGACATGTTTACGTGTGGTGAGTCGCTATTTTTACTACACAATAAACCCACGAATTCCCCACGGCTTTCGCAAAACTATATATATATAACAAACATATTATAAAGTTACCAAACTTATATGTAACGAAGTATTTGGGTACTAACGTTATGCTCATATATATAATCACGGCTGACTCAGCACACCACCCTAACATGAGTCAACAACAACAGAACCTCACCACCATCCCTCCTCCTCCGCCACCGCCGCCGTCGTCACCGCCCACATCGCCGGTGCAGAGTACACCCACATCACATCGAGATCAATCACTGCATTTGCAGCCGGAAGTTAAAAGCGAAGAGTTACCATCCCCTAAAAAGGTGAAAACTTCCGCCGCCGGAGGCTCACCCAATCGTCCCACCGGCGGCCGACACCCGTTGTACCGGGGGATAAGGAGCCGCAGCGGGAAATGGGTTTCCGAAGTTCGGGAGCCGAAGAAGACGAGCCGCATATGGCTAGGAACCTATCCATCGCCGCAGATGGCAGCCGCTGCGTACGACGTGGCGGCGATCGCGCTCAAAGGCGGCGATGCTCTGTTAAACTTCCCCGATCGCGCCGGAGCGTATCCGGTCCCGGCATCGCCTGCGCCCGCGGATATACGAAGAGCGGCTGCAGCTGCGGCGGTGTTGATGAAGCCGAGCGACGTAGATGAGGCGGCGATCGGCAATCGCCGGGATAAGAGTGAGCTCACTTCGAATGTGGAGATTTCGACCGTTGATCATGAGTTTGTGGATGAGGAGGCATTGTTTCATATGCCGAATCTGCTGATGGATATGGCCGGAGGAATGCTGGTAAGCCCGCCGAGAAATTGGTCACCGCCGTCAGATGATTCGCCGGAGAATCCCGAAGGCGAAAGTCTATGGAGTTACTGAAACCTCCTCCAATTTCACCTATAAAAATTTATTTTATTATAAAAATGTGAAAATTTAAGTGGGGTAATTCCTGGTACTTTTTCCCTTTTCTTTTAATTCATGGTACCAGAAATTTGACTCTGGACGTGGTGGTCGGTCACAACGACAAGACAGAAGATAAATGAGAGGGTCACTGAAATTAAAATTTGTCACCGGGATTTTTTTTATGACAATTCAAGAATTAGTTAAGATTTTTGCAAAAAGAACAACAAACTTAAGTTAAAATCATATAAATTTATGGAATGAGCTACGAAGTTTAATGCATATATCTTTTGTGGGATGTGCTAGTGATCTACCACAGAGCTACCACCCGTACACAACAAACAACGCATTACGATCATCAAACACAATCAACCAAACTACATGATCAACATATTTCGATGACTAACACACAAGATGAGGGTCTGACAATGAATATTCAGATACCGTCACAAATTGAAGACAATGAACAAAGGAGAATGAGGAATAATATCATACCTAGACTGGAGACTGCAATCACACCGCCCAATTGTGCAACTCGTCGGGGATGGAGCTGCACATCCAGAAGAAGTGATTCGGGATGTCGAGAGGACATGCACAGATCAACACAGATTGTCTCGATTAGTGAATCACCATATGCACATTACATGGAAGGATGATCAAGAAACCCAGAGAATCTTACCATCGATGAACGAAGCTCCAGATCATAACCATGCACCACGGAGTCAGACGAGAATAGTCGCTGTGAGTTGGAAAGAAGTTCTCGCACATAAACCGTGTGGAAATCAAGAAAGAACTATGGTTTTTCAGTTTGGCCGCAGTGCAATGAAAATTATGGGCCAAAAGAAATCGCAAAATCTTCAAGGAATGAGAACCCCATTTGGAAATCGCTCTAACATCCATACAAACAACATTGTTGTTTTGGATGTAGACTAGCATGATTTAGATAGTTGGATGAATCACTCGATCCCAAATTTACTTGATATGTAAATTTTTGAACGAATAAAGAGATAAATAGACCCAACCAATTTGTAAGTATAGTAAAATTATATAAAAAATTATTTACCAAAAAAAGACCAACAAACTAACTCAAACCCTTTAACAGCATCTTTCGATTTTTTATTTTAGTTTCCGACACTGAATTGTGATACTTAGTCGGAATTAATTTGTCCATTTGTTGTCTGTTATTATATTATAAAATTATAATGGTAAGATCCAGACTCTTCCATTATATATTTGTGATCACTATTTTATCCGGAGTTGGATTTGCTACGTGGCTAAATTATTTTTCACGTAGAAAATCTAATTAATGCAGTGAAGTGTATATTAATTATTAAAAGAAAAGAAAAGCATGTGAGATCTATAGACATGGTTACCACACCAGGTTTAGAATAGAAGATGGTCATGTTAATGGCTGTATCATCGGAATCGTAGTAATAGGATTACCACTTTTTTTGGGTAGTTAATTGCTCAAAAATTTTCAAATGTCGAATGGTATGGTGTCGAATGACATTCTACCGTGTGGAATATATATCCTCGGCCGTCAGGGCCGTCCCTAGGGTTCGGGATGCCCTAGACGGCCCCCTAGCCGGATGCCCCATTTAAAAAATAATAATAAATAAAATAAAATAAAACAAACTCAAAATACAATATATATTTTAGCACAATCCGATCATATTAAAGAAAACAACTTCGTTGTGCATTAACCAAGGCAAATTGGGCAATCAAGTCATCATAATTTAAGCTATCTAACAGCTCATGTTCAATCGAGATCATAGCCAATCCACTTAATCTTTCTTGTGACATTGTAGTCCGTAGGTAAGTCTTGATCAACTTCAACTTTGAAAAGCTCCTCTCGGCCGAAGCAACGGTAACGGGTATAGTCAACAAAATTCGATAA
>JAOYMZ010068529.1:0-12396 GCA_025802335.1 Pinguicula primuliflora
ACCCCCCCCCCCAAAAAAAAATTTGGAACTAGTATTGCCCATGGCCCCAAAATATTAGAATTAGACCTTTGGAAACTAAATAATAATACCGTGAGAAAATAAAATTAATGGTAAATTGGATATTGACCACAGAAACCTTCTGTCCGCTATTATCTCTATTTTAATTGTTACATGTATATAATTATTTTGTACATAATTTGTACATAATGTCGTTTTGTGTTATAATTATTTAAGTTAGATGTCGTTTTGTTAAATATGACAAAATTACTCTTACATAAAACGACATCAACTTTTAAAAAAATCTACACAAAGCGACATTATGTACAGATTATGTACAAAATGGTTATGTACATGTATCATTTCTTTATCTTTTACAATACAATTCAATGCTGTTATCATTGTCTATTGCCTCAATTGCAATCATGGATAAAAAAATATATACATAGACTAAAAGTTCAATACTTTGTCGGGATTTCACCAATTTTTTTGAAAAAAAAATAAAATTTTAAATAATTTTGCTTATGGTTAAGTAGTCATTTATTAATATTTTAGAAAATATTGACCATAAAGTCACCGAAATTCAGCCACAGGATGAGCTTTTTGAACTCATGTGGATAATTTTTATATTGTGAATTTCAATCTAGATAGTATGCAATGATAATAATATGAAATTATGTACATAACTTACCACTCTTTGGATATATAATTGTACATGGATTCTAATATGATCAATCATAGTGTACTCAATAATTACTTACCCAAAAAAAATAGTGTACTCAATAATTAATTGTTGAGATTAATTACAATCCGAGCCCTTCATTAGTCAAATTTTATGATTTACGTTAATGATTCTTTTAAATTATTTTAAATGATCAATCTAAACGTCCAATTGTGAGATGAATTAGGTCTTGTTTTGTGCAAATGTTCTTATGCTACTTCTTATACTTCTTCTACTACTTCTTCTTCTACTTGTTTTTATTTTTAGAATGTGTGGTGTTTATTTATTTAAAGTTCAATTTTAATTATATAATATAAAACTAATAATAGATTATCAAAATAACCTTCATTTAACTAATTAATGATGATAATAAGGGTAATTTTGTCTTTTATATTATTTATGAGTTTTGTATAATTTCGAAATTGTCATTCTAATTTTTAGAAGAAAAAAGCATGTCATGACATGCTTATCTTTTAGAAGAGAGATGTTCTAAAAATAAGAATAAGTAGTAGTACTTTTTACCGTGCAAAACATCCATTTTTTGAAAAAAAAATTTACAATCTAATTATAATTTTAAAAGACATGCGCAAAGTAAGGCTTTAAAATTAAATACAATCATAATTATTGAGCATTAGAAAATTCACTTATAATTGTAAATTTTATTATATCGAAATAAGTGCGTTTGAATCGAGTGTTCTTCTTGTTCTGTCTAATTACTTCATCTGTCCCAATTTTTATTTTTTCTACTTTTTCTTCTCTCTTCTCTTTCCCCGTCATTCGAAATCAGAGAAGTAATCTCTTTCATTAACTTCCGATCTGAAATAAAATCGTGAATATTGATTGATGTACTGAAGAAAAATCCCTACAAAAACCAAAGATTCACACTTTGTGCATCAATGGCGGACATGGGAGACCAGGGTTGCAAGCAAATGGCGTTATTCGGGAAGAATCTCGGCACCGCTTCACCCTTCGCACGGAATTCCGACGGGAAACAGCTCCTCCGATACAGCGACGGTGAAGAGGGAGATCGGATGGGTGTTTTCGAAAGGAGGAAGGGATTGTTGGGCATCGACTTGAATCTCGTGCCGCCGAAAGAGGAAGAGGATGACGGTGGTTCCAACTCCGGAGATGGAGAACAATTTCAGTGCGGCGGCGGCGGGCATTGGCCGAATGGGGAAAATGATACCAATGGATTCGATTGTCTCCAAGAAGAAGCGAAGATGGTGGAGAGCATGACCCTCGGCGATGATGAGAAGGGGAAAACGGAGACCGAGAGACGAATTAGACGTTGGGATGCGATTCTGAGTGTCGCCGAAGACGCGAAGCACGACTACGACCGGTACAAATCGGTGAATCGAAAGCGGCGGACGATTCCGGTTGTCGAGCTGCAGAAATCGCCGCTGAAGAAGAAGATTCCGAACCCGAGCATCGACGACGAGTGGTTGGCGGCAGCGGCGGTCGCGGCGTCCCCGCTGCGGTCCGTGGTGCGGTCGACGAGGGGGAGGGCGGTGGCTATGCCGAATAAGTATCGCGACTCGGTGGTCGACGAGGCGGCAGTGGAGACGGCGGCGTTCCTGCGCCATAACAGAATCTGCAACAAATCCGTCGCCGTTGTTTCTAGCAAGCGGAAGTGCAGGTGATTGTGGGGTAGTTGTTTTTTCTTACCTTTTTACTTTTTGATGGGGCCTACCTGAGGGGTTTACTGCGCTCAGTAAAAACAAATAGTAACAGTTCGTAGTTGTAAGAGAAGCAATTAGGCTTCTTTTCACGTTCTTTACCTTCTGACGCCATTCGTATTGCTCTCAAAGTCAGCTAATTTTTCTTGGTAAAAGCTAAAAGATTCCTTGGAAGGAAGGATTTTCATTGTATATATAAATATTCGAGGAAATGGGGGTATTGGGAGTTTGGAAGTTTTATACTTTTATTACCAAGTTTTTTTTTAAAACTTGCTTTTAATACCAAGTTTATTTGAAAATTCCATTTTAATTGGCACTGATGGCAGGGGCGACCGCCCCGGGCTATCGCTCAGAAATGATGAGCAAGTCTATTAGCTCCATAATTTTGGTCAAGAATCTAACCATATCATCAGAATTTTGGCATGGGAATTGGTCAAGTTCGAAGCACATCATTCGTTCATAGGTTGGTCATACTTTATAGCTATTCAATCACATTTTATCTTGTTAGATTTTTGCATTTTTTTGTTGCAAAATTTTCCTCCGATATAGCATTTAATAATGCTAAATGTACTCACGAATTTTTTACTCAATTGAGTACACAAGTCAAAACGTACTCAATTGAGTACTCAATTTTTTATTCAATCGTTTTGACTTGTGTGGAATTAAAACGACGACGTCATTTTGACTTGTGTGTAGTTAAAGCGACGTCGTTTTAACTTAAGTGTATAAATATTAAAAAATATATAATATAATATGTATGTGTATACGTAAGTTAAAACGACATCGTTTTGGCTTCACACTTAACTTGTGTACTCAATTGACTATAAAATTTGTGATTAAAGGTAACATTTCCGTATAGCATTTGTGCCTTTTGGGTACACTAAAACTATAATGAAAGAAAAATTGAACACACGAAAAGCAAGAATGTTATATGACAGAATTTGATTGGATACCCATTAAATGTGGGTCACCCTTTAACCAATAGTATAGTGCTATATCATGTTATTATATTTCTTGCGCCCCTCTTTCTTGTTGTATGTACCATCTCTTTTGGGCAACCATTTGATGGTGAGAGCAAGGATTTCTTGCAATTTTCTTGCAAGAAATTATTGTAAGTATAGAATTTCTGAGAAAGGATATGGTGCATGCTATATCAGTGGCGGCACGAATTTGGGTATTAACTATAGAAATGCGGATTAGGCACTTCCACTAAAAAAAGGTTGGTACCAAAATTGATAGCTAAGAACTATTTAGATATGATTACTATCCAAGAATCTAAACTGCAAACTGTCGACAGAAGGGTGTGTGATAAATTCTGGGGGGAAACAAATTATGATTACGCATGGAAACCATCAATAGGAGCCTCGGGTGGGATAATTATAAAAAATCCATATTTAAGATTGCACGAAAATGGGAACTCTCAATAGGGCTCGCAATCTCAAGAACTCTAGATGGACAGATGGTTACCATAGTCCGTATATACTCACTGTGTCTAATACAACAAAAACGGTTGTTGTGGCAGGAACTCATAAATTTTAGAAGTCAGCTAGCTGAACAAAAATGTTGCTTTCTAGGTGACTTTAACGCAGTGAGATCAGCAATAGAAAGAACAGGATTATCTACATTTGTGCACTCAGAAGCAGTTCAGTTTTCAGACTTAATAGTGAACGCAGAATTAATAGATATGCAACTCACTAGAGCTGACTTCACATGGTTCAAAATTGATGGACAAGGTGCTAGCAGACTGGACAGAGTTATGATCTCGGAAGAATGGACAATTCAATGGCCAGGACAAACGGTGACAGTGCTAGAAAGGCAACTATCTGATCATTGCCCGGTCCTATTATCAGAGGGAGCAAAAAACTGGGGACCCAAACCATTCAGAGTATACGATGTTTGGTTACAGCAAAGTTCATTGGGAGAAGTGGTCCGAAGAGAGTGGGCAAGAAATTCATATCATGGTTCTAAAGGGGTTATTCTCAAGTAAAAAGTGAAAGCTTTGAGATATGTAATCAAGAAATGGAACGAAGAAATCAATGGAGACATTGCAACAAAAATTAGAGAAGCTAAACACATAATTGACTATTTTGATGCAAACTATCCACTGGACCCCTAACATCACAGGAAGTAGACTTGAACAGAAGTACATGGGAGGAACTGAGAAAGCTGCAAAATCACCAAACCTCAATTATATTTCAAAAGTCTAGGCAAAAATGGTTGAAAGAAATAGTTGCAAACTCCAAATACTTTCATGCTTCGTTAAAAAAGACAAGATATCAAATGGATATCCATAGTCTCTATTTTGGTGAACAATGGTTAAAGGATGTAGAGGGTGTCGAAAGAAGAATTAAGAGAATACTTTCAAGCTCAGTTTATATAAGATAATCCTAGAAAACCTAGGATTATGAATAATACTAGATATGTTGTCACACAGGAACAGGCTGCAATGTTGACCGCCCCCTTCCAGAGAGAGGAGATAAAAGCAGCAGCTATGAGTTGCAAAGGAAACAAATCTCCAGGACTAAATGGCACAAATTTTAACTTCATTCATAAGTTCTGGATATTCTAGGACCTGATTTTGAAAGCTTCATAGGAGAATTCTATGAAACCGGAAGAATTGAACCTGGACTGAACGCATCCTTCATTACCCTAGTGGCAAAAGAAACACACGCAACAAAGCCAAGCCAGTTCAGACCTATATCTCTTATTAATAGTGGGTACAAGGTCCTCTCTAAGATACTAGCTAGAAGGCTGAAGGAGGTGATACCAGGGCTAATATCAAAACGACAAACTGGCTTCCTAAAAGGGAAATTGATTGGTGAAGGTATAATATGTGCAAATGAAGCAATCGACTATGCAAAGAAGAAAAACCCGCAGTGTGTTATGTTTAAAGTTGACTTCTAAAAGGCATTTGATTCTATTGACTGGGATTTCTTAATGAACATGATGAACAAAATGGGATTTCCAGAAAAATTTCAAGATTGGATCAGAGAATGCAATTCCTCAGCTACAGTATCTGTCCTAGTAAACAAGAGTCCAACTAAGGAATTTAAACCACAAAAGGGTTTAAGACAGGGGGATCCACTATCACCACTACTGTTTTTTATCGCGGCAGAGGCACTAGAATGGATTTTGCAAAAGGGGAAAGAGTTACACCTATATAGATGATTCAGCATGGGAGAGGAAAGCTTAGCACAACTACAATATGCGGATGATACATTGATATTCAGTGATGGAACAATGGAGGATGTTATAGCAATAAAGCATTCCCTAAAATGCCTAAAACTAGTCAGCGGATTAAGGATAAACTATAGTAAAATCGGACTGTTTGGAATAAATGTTCCACAGAACGAACTGAATAGCTTTTGCCAATGAATGGTGATGTCAGACCGATTCTATACTCTTTATCTACCTAAGACGGCCTATAGGTGAAAATCCAGCAAGATGTAGCATGTGGAATCCACTTATTGAGAAAATCTCGCCTAGAATTTCAGGATGGGAATCAGACATTTATCCTTCGGAGGAAGAATGGTGATCCTAAAGGCAATACTCATTAGTTTTCCAATATACTATATGTCAGTATACAAAGTACCGAAGACAGTAATAAAGAAGCTGATAAAACTTGAGAGAAAATTTCGGTGGGGCTACTCTGAAAATGAAAACAGAAAAATCGCTTGGATCCCATGGAGTGACATTTGTCAGGAGCTAAGTGATGGAGGCTTGGGAGTTAAGGAGCTCATGCCGTTTAATGAAGCACTATTGGACAAGTGGGGTTGGAAACTACTTTTAGAAGACTCAAATGAACAATTATGGAAAGAAATACTGGAAACCCGTTATAGAGATTTCTATAGATCTTGTGTTTACGAAGGTCCAGTGCAAAGGTTGACAGAGCAATCAACATGGTGGAAAACAATACTCCAATTGATAAGAATGACTTGATGGTTTTGGAAAAACATAACAATGAAGGTTGGGGACCGCTATGATACCTACCTTTGAGAAGATAAATGGAATGAATCCTACAGGTTATGTGGCCAATTTCCTACATTATATAATAAAACTAACAATAGATTTATTATGCTTGTGCAAGCTGTTGTTGATGCAGGGAATGGACACATAGAGTTCAACCTAACGTGGAATGATGAGTTAACACCTACAAAGATGGAAGACCTAGTGATCCTGTAGAAGTACGCCAGTGAACTTATCCTTCAACAAGATAATAAAGATGCTTGGCACTGGAAACCAGATACAAGCAAATAGTACACTGTCAAAACTGCATATCTTGAACAGAGAAGTACAACTGGAGAAAGGTCAAGCAAAAATCGTCACCTAGCACAGTTTCGGATAAAAGCAGTGCCACTAAAGGAAGCTGCACTCGCCTGGAGAATACTGCAAAACATAATTCCCACAAAAGACAATTTGATTAGATGAGGGGTTGATGGGACAAATGTATATCGCACTAACTGTGCAAGTGTACACAGGTCAGATGCAAGTTAAACTGTGGTGAGCATGGGTCATATCCACCGAGAGCAAAGAGAGAAAACCACAACAAGTTGCAAGAAGTATACTACTTAGCTAGAATCAAAACAGGATGCGTTTATGAACTACTTAACTAGTGAGCTACAAATAAACCTCACTTAAAATATCATGCACGTCCTAGAAACAGTAAGGAACACAATTAAAGCATGCAAATTTACAAACACATAAAGACAGATTGCAAGTTAGTTTCTAAGGCGAGGAGTGTTGCCATCTTATCAAGTTCACTACCTAGTCTCATGAATTGCATATCATCTCCTAAACTTATATGACCACGAAATTATGTAGAAGCAATCCCGGTTAAGGGTAGAGCCCCTTCTTCCTAAGGTTGTTGGAGGGGTACTGTCGTCCCACACCTAGATCTTAGGTGAACATGCAACATGTATGTTCTACTCCTTTAAGTGTGACTTGAGCCTCCTAGGTACTTTCGTCCTAGAAAACCTCAAGTGAATGTTGAACTTAACTACCAAAAGCACGCCCTTTTGCTGCTATGCATTGGCTTAGCATAATTCCTAAGCTTTGGCCGAAACTAGAAGCTAAAACAAGGCATTCCAACATTCACCATAAATTAGCAAAAGATATGAAATGTTCTTCACTAAACTATGCAATGAACTAAGATAAGAGGCTCATCCAGAGCCTTAGAATGGATTTTAGCTACAATAGAACATCACAGAATCAAAAGATACAGACTTTGTTCACAAAAACAAAGAGTAAAAGATATTAAAAGCAAACACAAGTAGCTGCCGGAACAGTATGACCCCTCCTCCTTTCACCATGAATAACTCTCCGTCAAGAGAGATTCTGGACTCGTCACCTTCTGGAGAGTGATAGTAGACTTCAAGAGCTTTCCAATGATATATAGCATGCCTCATTTGGAGTCTCGGATAAGCCTCATCCACAAATACAAAATATCTCATGCTAAGGATATAAATGTCTTTGCTCCACTTTTGTATACATTGCAGTAGGTAGGATTTTGAATCCTCATGGCGGTGCCAGATAAACACGATGTGTGAAGCAATGTTGTATAGGAGCTTTATGTCTAAATGCTGGTGAAAGTACAAGGTTGCCCCTCAAGTTGTTTGAGAGATACATCCATTGCAAGGGGTAGGATTGTCTTTGCGCAGAGAATTTACCACTTCAAGTAAATCGAGAGAAAACTATATCCTCCACGACTTTGTTGCCTTTATTGTAAACATAAGACTTGTAGAGAACCCTTCGACCAAGCTCCTGGTGAAATTACAGCTCAATCCCCCCTTTGGTTGAAGAGTTATGAGCATTTGAAGGACATGGCAGTCACTTTCTCTCTCTTCTCTTGCATTTTTGAGTCTCTTTTGCATCATTCACCCCTTAAATGTGTTATGAGCACATCTTTGATCCAAGTGCACCTAAACAAGTATAAATCAAGTAAACTTGTGCATTTAGGGGTTAAATGTATAATGAAATGCATAGAAAGGTACATGAATATATGATATGAAATGCTCCTATCATACATCCCACCCCACACTTAAACTCATGCGTGACCTCATTTATGGGCAATAACATAGAAGCTATGATAACAGAGGGATGAAGCAATACAACCTTGGATGTGTGCTGAATTTTGATGTCCAATGATTCTTCAATGGCTTGAACTCCTTACTTGAAGCTTGGACTTGGACCTTTGGCTCAGCTCATCTGCAAGAAAACTATATAAAGAAACTAAAACTGAAATGAAAAGATTTAAAACTTGAGTTGCTTTCCAAGAAGCTCTAGGTTTATAGTCTCTGTAACCGTCTTTTCCTTTTGTAATTTGTCTTTATAAATGAAGGAAATGTGGCTTCTTCCTAGCCACTCAATCTCTTGTGTGTACAAGAAACACATGGCCAAGGCTTTCTTCACTTGAATTCAGAATCTTCAATTGTATAAAATTAGTAACAACTTGTGTAGCTTTAAATGAAGGCTTATGTAACCTTGTCCAAATGTTTCACTTGATCTTCACATGTCCATATCATGCTAAAATGTGCATGAAATGAGTTTAAATCCTGCAAAATACTGCAAAATACGAACATGTGTCACTTTTTCCCAAGTTAGCTCAAATAATTAATATTTAGGACATAATCTAACTGTTGAGGGCATAAAATGGTATGAAATTATGCATGAAATATGCTCCAAATAGGGGCTTATCAGCACTCCCCAGAGGAAACCTCTTGCAATTTTATCTAGTTCAGCACAGGCGGATTTCTAGAGAAGAGACGATTGCATGACATAGATTGGGAGACTGCCTAAGATAGATTTGCATAATGTGGTCTGACCAGCCATAGAAATTCTTTTTTCTATCCAAGTTACAGTTCTACTTTGGATTTTATTCACCAAATTGACACAACGACTATGTTTTAGGTGCCCTTTGGGAATTTTCGCTCCTAGGTACGTCCCAAAGTACTTGACCTTTGGATATGCAGTATGTCACAAATACTCTGCATCTCTTGCCTATTGAGATTGCCTGTCAATAGAATTGTAGATTTGTCTTCATTGACTTTCAGTCCTGAATGTTTAACAAACAATTTGAGGGTATCCCGAATGATAACCGCTTGGCATGTTGTTGCTTCACGGAAGATCACCAAATCATCTACAAATATGATATAAGATAAAGGAAATTGTGAACGGCCAAACAATAATGGTTTCTAGGTCGATTAGGCTACTAGAGAGTTGATCAAGTGGGACAGTCTTTCCATGTACAACACAATGATGTAAGGGGATATTGGATCCCCCTGACGAACCCCTCGGAAAGGTTTGAGGCTTTCCCCCCTCTCACCATTCTATGGCACTTGAAACTACAGCTACTAAGGGAAGCCAAGATTATGTTAGTCAGGCGCTGAGGAATGCCCGTTTGCAGAAGGGTTTCTTTGATAAACGACCAACTGGTCATATCGAATACTTTAGCCAGATCCACTTTTATGGCTATCCATCGCTTCCCTGATTTCTTATACTAGATGACATGTATGGCCTCTTGAACCGCTACAATATTCTCAGCAATGTGACATCCTTTTATGAATTTGGTTTGCGTCCAAAGGTCCAGCTCTGGCATCACCTGTCTGAGCCTATTTCCTAGGAGTTTGGTTATGATTTTCAGGCTAACATTGAGTAAGGTGATTGGTCTGAAGTGGGCAGCTTTTGTGGGGGTTTCTAACTTTCGGCGTGAGAACTGTCACCCCTTGGTTTGTTGTGGGATCAACCAACCTTGTTTTGACTACTTGTGCTATCATATTAACCAGCGATGGGTCTATGGTGTTCCAGTTATGTTGATAGAAACTGGGGTTCAAACCATCTGGCCCAGCACCTTTCTGGACTTCCATCTCAAAGACTGCCTTCCAAATTTCCTCCACCGTAACATCCTGTGTTAGAAGTCGAAGGGAAGATGTAGACAAGGTTGGGAATTAGTTGATTGTAGGAAAAGAGGAGGCAAGGATTGTGTTTGTCTCCCGATAGAGGTTCATGTAGAAGGAAGTAATTTCTCGAGTTATGCAGGCCTTATTAGTAGGCCATTCTCCGTTAGAGAGTTATAAGCTCCTTATAACACACTTGTTCTTCTTCAAACGGTGAATGGAGTGGAATGCCTTGGTATTTGTTTCTCCATTCACTGACCAAGCTGCTTTTTTATTTTCCAACTTGAGTTCAAATTCCTGAGAAAGCACTTCCTCCAACTGCAGACACAATCTGGCTTCAAGTTTTTGCAACCCCTGGTGACTATTTTGATTTTGCACACTTTGAATACATTCAACCCGGTTCAGGATTCTCCGTTTCCATTTATGAAGATCAACAAATATTTCTTTCCATGCAGCCAGGCCATCCTTAAATTTTGCAAGCAAATCCTGGAAATTGCTGAGCCATGTTTTCGTTAGCCAATCGTCCCATTTAGGTGGAGTTCCCAACATGTGAGATAGCACTCAGAAGCCTTCTTTGGTTCAACAGTAAGATCACCCGCGAGGGTGACTAGTAGGCCATAGTGATCTGATTTTATGCGGGTTGTGTGGCGGACTGATATGCTAGAGAAGTAAGATGTCGCTCTCTAGTTGTGCAAAACTCTATCCAGCCTTTCCAGATGTCCCTCGCCTCCAGGTGAATCGTGATCCTATAAAACCTGCATCCACAAGATGATTGCTACGAATTAGTGCCCGAAAGTTTGAACGGCCACTGGTTGGCTTACCTCATGACTTTTCCTCAGAGGTAATGCCAGTGTTAAAGTCCCCCAACAGGATCCAGAGTTGATGTATATTGTCAGCCACTATCTGGAGTGCTGGTCATAGGGTGCGCCTTGTCTTCCCTTGAGAGCTGCCATAAATTGTAGTACATAGAAAGGATAGAACACCCGGAATAGAAATACATGTGTGTAAATATTGCCAGTTACTTTCTAGTATATTGACTTCCACTCCCGTTTTCAAAGAATCCAGATACCTCCCAAAAACCCACCGATTCAATACGATGCGAGAAGGAAAATTTACTCAGACATACCAACTCATCTGCTGTAGGGCCGCTCACTTTTGGTTCTAGCAGCATGGCTACGTCAACTTTATAAATAAGTGTGAAAATTCTAACATGGATTGAGTGCGGGTGTTGGCCATACCTGCAATTCCAACAAAGAATTTTTAGTGACATCAAAACAGCAGAGGTTGACTAGTATCTCCAAGACCTATTGTTCACTTGGCAGGGGGATGTGGAACTTCTTCCATATGTAGGGGTGAGCCTGGATGTTCAGGATGGACACCCTTACCTTCTAGAACCACTTCTGGGGGGATTCCTGCCTACCTGAATGTTCTGCTTGTGGGGTGGAGACAATGCATCCCTTGCCATTGTTTTGACAGTATGTGTTGTCTGTCTCATAATTAGTGATGCTAACTGTCCCGAGATTGGTGATGCTAGATGGGCTAAATAATCCCCAGTCTGTTCACTTCTTGGCACCTCATATGCTGGGATCTGACCCGCTTTTTTACTTGTAGGTGTCCCATCCCGCGTTCTAGAATTTTGTTCCGTTGTCGCATGTGTTTGTGGGGAAGTTGGCAATCCAGAGGTTCGATATGCATAGTTCTCTTTTTGATGATCGTATCTATCGCTTCCATATCAAATATTGTATTGGTCTTCATACTAAACTGCATTAAGCGATGTCATCGACGAATATATTCGGGATCAAGGGCTTGGTTAGGTTGATGGTGACACAATTTGTGCAAACTGCCCTGCTCCGCTTGCATCGTATTTTCATGCGCACGAAGAAAGTGACCAATAGGCTGAACAATAGCACGGAGCAGATCTTCCTGGAAGAAATCCAGTGGGAGACCCGATAAACGTAGCCAGATTGCTACCTAGGAGAGCTTCCGTTCTCTTGTGTTAAAATTTCTCTCCTGGGGGAGAGAAACTTGATGAAACGAATGTAACGTCGCACTAATGTGCAAGTATACACAGTCGTGCAAGTAATACCTTACGGGAAGTAAGGGTCATATC
>JAOYMZ010068551.1:0-12395 GCA_025802335.1 Pinguicula primuliflora
AGCGATTCGCCACATATATCCGATTGTAAAAAATGTATGAGAGAAAAAACTAAATATAATAAAATATGAATTAAAAAAAGAAAAAAAAAAAGAAAAGAGACTTATTCGTGCTAAATTGCACCTCATTCTTGCTGATGTGTCGCTCTTTCATTGGTCACGCTAACATACTCCGAAATTTTGACATCCTATCTTAATATATAGATATGTTATATAGCTTTTGTACGTACATATTGTTTTGTTTTGTGTTATAATTGTTTAAGTTAAATATCATTTTATCGGATATGACATAATTATTTCAGTAGCATTAAATATAAAACAACATCTACTTTTAAAAAAATCAATACAAAACTATATTATTTACACTTTATGTATACTTTTTCAGACCCTGCCTAAAGGCGGGATTAACTGGGTACGTTTGGTTTGGTTTGATTTAGTACAAAAGAGTTATGTACATGTATAATTTCTCTTAAAAAATAGAACAGAATGCATAATTATTATTTTTTAATTAATTATGTATGTAAGTTAAAACGATATTATTTTGATTCCAAATTAAAATGATATCGCTTTGACTCCAAGTTTCCAAGTCAAAACGGTATCTTTTAACTTAAGTGCACATAAATTAAAAAATATAAAAAAATAGAACAATTATGCTACATATATTTACTTTTTTTACTTAATTATGTATGTAAGTTAAAACGACGTCGTTTTAACTTAAGTGTATACAAATTAAAAAATATATATTTTTTAATATTTATATACTTAAATTAAAACGACATCATTTTGACTCAAAACAAGTCAAAACAACGTCGTTTTGACATGTATACTTAATTAAGTGCACAAAAATTAAGAAAGAATAGTACTGGGGAAGGTGTCATGCTCATTGGCGAATCTATATGTGGGGTTTGGGGAGCCCATGCAACCCCAGCTCCCACCCCCAAAAAAATCTTTTTATACATTTGGCTGGTACTTCTTCTAATAAAATTTGGCTCCCCAAGCACCCCGGTCCAAAATATTTCTTTTATAAATACAAAATTGGACCTGCACTTATTGTAAGGGTCCGTTTACTGCATGATAGCATTACGGTAATTATCGTAGTTCGTAACTACCGTAATCAAACTGCAAAAACCTGTTTACTTGTTTTTGATTTGGTACGTTATGGACGGTCAAGCTTCCCAAATACCCATTTTTCCCACGTAATTTTGATTGGGAGCGCTAAACTAATCCTTTCAAACATATGTGATTTGGAGACTTATGAATGGTCTGGAGTGGGAATTGGCGTAAACACCCTTGTCATTTCAACAGTCGCATACAAAACACAAGGCTTCAATCTAATTCCTCCCAAATCGACGAAATCGTCCGAAAAACTCAAATACCGTGAAGAATCCTAGTCGCATTTCGTGAAGAATCCAGGCGAATCCAACCTTTGTTTCAACGATTTTAAGGTAATTTCATTGTAAATCTCACACATTAACCCTATTCGCTTGACATTTTGCTTGAATTTTTGTATCTCGCTTTCGCACAAATGAACCCTAGTCGCTTATTTGGACGAATTTTTTCATCTCGCTTTGTGGAATTGTTATTTTGCCGCATTGTTATGCATATGCTGAATTTGGACGAATTGTTATTTAGACGAATATTTTCATCTTGCTTCCGCACACATGAAGCCTAATTCTGCTTATGTATAGTTCAAACAATTTTTGTTTGTGCTTATGTATGGATTAATTCGAATATGCATATGAAAAGGGAAAGTTATAAAACGCCACGAATAGCAAGGGGGAAATCAAAAGTATCTGCCAAAGCACAGAATCAATACCCTGTCGAAACACTGGTACCAATGGATATAAGCCAGAGTTCACCTTCGGAGGTTAGAGTTGATTCCCCTTTCGTGCTGGGTTGACGCACAAAATCTACTGCCGAAACAGTAGCAAACCCTTTGGACATAAGGGCTTAGTACGCGGCTGCTCAGTCTGAGGATGATGAAGACGAGCAGCAAGGTGAAAGTCCTAAAAAAGCCCCTGAACAAAGGATAAAAGGCGCAAGTGAGGACGGAGGTAGTGGTGGCATCAAGAAAAGGGAGAAGAAGAAGGTATGACTACAATCAAAAGAGCAAGCGTTGGTTGATGCAGCAAAAGAACTAGTGCAAGAAGGAATGCGAAGCCAAGGAGGGTTCAAACTCGGATTCCTTGCTACATGTGCTGAAAGGATTGCAATGAAGGTAAGAGGAAGCACTATTCGTGCTGTAAATAAATCTAAATGGGCTAGTAAATTGAGGGTAAGATGATCGTAATTTCATGTTTTTGATTCGTTTTTTGTATTTATGACTAATGCTGGTGTTTGTATTGTGTTTGTAGATGAATCCGGACTACAAATTGCTGAGGGGACAACAATTTTCCCGTTATGAAGATTGGTGTGAGATATTCGGGAAGGATATGGCAACTGGTGGATTGGCACGAGATGATGGCGACATTTGTGAGAATGAAGTTAAAACACAATAGACGAAGAGGAGGCCATTGGAGGGAGCGAGGACGGTGGGGTGTCTGAAATTGTTCCTAGGCCTCGTGGAAGGAAAGGAAAATGGTCAATGCCCGCACAAGATGAAAAATCTCGTTTGTTACTCGGAGATCAGGACGTATATCTCCACCTTCCATGCTCATGCACCCTCTGCCCCACCATTAGACATTGCTCGGCGTTTGATTGGATGAATTAAGGCAATAGACCCAGTTTAATGTATGGACAAGGACAACCATTGTTTCTCACCTCGTGGATAATGTGTCTGCCAGGCAAATGTGGGAGATACTTGAGGATGAAGTGCGCGAGGAGTGGCTCACTTATCTGGTTAATAGAATCAATGATGAAGTTTTAGCTAAATATTCGAAGCCAAAGTGAATTTTGGAGTTGTTTAAACAGATACCTTTATTAATTTCGTTTTGATCTGCCTATGAAGAGGCTCAAATGTATGAACTTTGTTGGTTTTTTGCTATTGTGGTAGTTGTTTTGACATTTGAACTTGTGGTTTTATTGCGGTTGGAACATGTGGTTAATTTGTTGACTTTTCTTAAGTTTCCTTTGGTGGTAATCTTTGTTTACTTGATTTGATAGGGATTCAATGTTGATAGCGAACGTTTTGAAATCAGATATGCATCAGGGATATTTCGGTCATTCAACCATCATTTAACCGTTTAATCCGTCATAATCAATTTTAAAGTAAACATGCGAAACATTAACTAACTCAAACAAAATCAAACATGAAAAGACGATTATTACATTTGATGTTGATATTGGTAACGCTCGTAATCAAAACCAAACTCGGATACATAAGTCTGCAGTAAACGAACCCTAATAAATTGGAATATGTAATTATTCTGAGTTTGTCTTAATCCTACCCTGGAGTTACGAGTTTTTTCCTCAGATTTAACTATTCTCACAAGTCCCATTGGAAGTTTGTTGGAGGTTGTTGAATTCGCCAGGATTATTAGTGCAGTTTCAGATAAAAATGCTTCAACATAAAGGATTTTGCTACATGTACAGGCCATACCGGCCGATACAAAAATTTATCTGGCTTCGTTTGGTGATTAAAAAAATCAATCAACGTTTTCGGAATTCTCGTGTTGAAATCTGTGGTAAACCTGGTCATAGAATTTAGTTTCGACAGTTTCGATGCAATAAAACTAAAATCCTACAAATATAGTGTTAAAGAGCAACAAACTTAAACCAAAATCTAAACGGTGTCATTCGATCCTCGAAATTAAATTTTGTGACAGGTTCCCAAAGATTCGACAGAAAGATTCCAAAAATGTTGATGTTTTTTTTGGCGACCCGAAGTCGTCGCAAAATACTCCATTCTGAATTCTGTACAATGTTTTTTGGGTAAATGTATTGTTTACGCAATAAAAATATCATACCACCTACCGTTTGTTTTATAGTATTCTTGAGTTGGTACTTTCAATTGAGCACACTCAGTCTCACGCTAAGTGGTGTCCCATGGCCTTGGTGTTTCTCTAGTGTGCCAAGTGTCTGTGACAACGTATAAGGCGGACGCATGGTAAGGAGGCGAGCAACCACACTATACATGTTGGGAGGTTTGGTGCGAGTCTTAGGATCGCTATTGCAGTACTTGAAGGAGTGTTGAATGGAGGTTGGCCGGAGATATATGAACATGGCATTGGAGTGCACCAGACTCACCTTCTCACCACAGACTATGTGACCACCAAGGGTTGGGCAGGAGTACGGTGAGCTTGTTACTGGAGATCTCGGCATGTCGCTGCGAGGCAACAAAAATGCACATGACAGGGATTGGCAGCTTAAGGCAGAACGTGATTCTATTCGATTCAACGCCCCTGGAAGAGATGATGGTCAAAGCGGTCATTGCGGCCATTAAGAGCAGGAGTGTCATGGGCTTGCCTATTGTGGATAATGGCGTGGACTGGAGAGGTGTGTGACTAGGACATGAGAAAGACACGCTAGGAATTGGGCAATGTGCAAACATGGACAATGAGCACCTCTCTTCGTTTGAACCAGATTTGGCAGGCTTTCCTTATGTGGAGGAAATCGACCAACTGTTTGAATACTTTACATCCGTGGAGATTTACTTGGAGTCCAAGCTCAATCATAGCCCTTGATTGATGGAGTAATTGTGACGAGTATTGGAGAGGAGGAACTTACCATATGCGGCGTGATCAACACACTTGGACATGGAAGGATTGCCTAATCAGCGAGATGGACGTGTGATTGGCGGGATTGCGGCTCATGAAAGGAAATGCGAGATTTTCTTCTTCCTTATTTAGCTAGAGACCATTGGGTGTGCGTGCCTATATAATCGGATTGAGTGTCATTTGATCGAGACAACTTTGAGTCGGCTAGTAGGAGATCATATAGGTTGAGTAGATCTAGATTCTAAGGTTCTCATTGTTGCCAAAATTTGGCTTTTTATAGCGATTCCAGAAGTTTTAGTTTGTGTGATAGCGGTCTCATTCGATTAAGATTGTGGGTTGTGCAACTTGGTCATTCTTTGGTTGTTTTCCTGACTTTGAAGGGTGAGACTTTTCAGCCATTCAGGTGTTGTGTTGTTTGGGGCTGGTTTGGGGACTTGGGCACTCATTGCAAAGTCCTCATGACAAAGATAAATCAAAATAAGAGTAGTTCGGCTGATGGAGTTGTGCCTTAAACCTCGGCCATCACTCGGTGAATCCATCTTCTGAACGATTTGGAGTTGGGGAAATCGGACTGCTGATTGCCGGCGTGACAGGTTGGTATCAGAGCTACGGTGGTGCAAGCTTTGTTGTTGGATCTACGATTTGTGTCCATGATGCAACACATTCGCCGATTGGGGGTATGTTTAGACCCACAACACATTCAAATATGTTAGTTCGTGGTGGAATCAACTCTACGATTGCTGATGGAGAGGACACCGAACTCGTGTTTTTCCGAAATTGGGAAGCAATTAAGGTGACAATCTCTCGCATTGAAGCAAGACTAGCTCAACACGAGGAGAAGTTTCATTGTTGGAAAGGAGAACTTTTGGCAATGGAGGTCGAAAGTTCGAATTCTGCCTTGTCTGTAGTGAACGCGGGCTCAAATTCTCTAGGTATGGCAAGATCTCCCAAGAGGTCTAAATTTGGTAAGATGGACCTGAACGAGGATAAGAAGTCAAAGGTGTTATGTCCAATGAGGAAGGAGTAGGATCTTCGGAATGCGATCGACAAGTTGGCGGCCTTATGCATCTCTCCATCCACACCCACCTTGACGAAGGTAGCTTACGATGCCGGACGAGACAGATGTTTACCCTAAGCTGTCTTGCGAGCTGGGAAAGCCTGTAACCAAACAAGATGCTTGAGAGGAAGAGAGCATGAAAGATGGAGCCGAGAAAGGCAGGAGAAGGTCAACTCCATGAGGACAGATGGAGGTTCAAGCGACATTGGAGGAGTAGATGAATCGATGGAGTTGAGGTCTAAGGAAGATTTGCAGTATGGGATGCAACAGCCCACCATCTCTTTTTATTCCGTGTACTGGCATCCTACTCCGGCCGATGGGCGGGCATGGTCGAGCTCGAGGAAGGAGCTCAACTACCTCTTATAGATGAGTTGATGAGGGCGTCAACCAAGACAGTGGGAGAGAATTGTCACAAAGCAAAGATTTGGACATGGGCATTGGTGTTTCTCTAGTGCACCGAGGGCTCATGACAACGTGTGACGCGGACGCATGGTAAGGAGGCATGCAACCGTACAATACATGTTGGGAGGTTTGTTGCGGGTCTTAGGATCGCTGTTGCAACTCTTGGAGAAGTGTTGAATGGAGGCTGGCTGGAGACATATGAACATGTCGTTGGAGTGCACTGGACACACCTTCTCGCAACGGGCTAGGTGACCTCCAAGGACTGGGCACAAGTACGGAGATCATGTTATTGGAGATCTCTGCATGCTGATGCGAGGCAACAGTAATGCACATGAGAGGGATCGGCGATTGGAGGCAAAATGTGATTCTGCAGTTCATTTTGATGACCCTCTAAGAGACGATGGTCTAAGTAGCTGTTGCGTCCATGGAGAGCGGAGCATGGAGTGGTACGGGCTTGCAAGTTCTGTGTATTGATGCAGACTCGAGAGGCGCATGACTAAGATATGGAGCAAGATGTGCAAGGGGATCAAGCAGGGTACAAACTTGAAAAGTAAGCACCTCTCTGAGGTACGATTTTTTTTAATATTATTCTAATAAGAAAATATTAATTTTCACAATTTGATTAAGGGTAAATGGGCCTCGGGCCATGCTTTAATTAAATGGGATATTCCTTACTTAAATGGGCTATGCCCTTTAACTAAATTGATACCATTGAAGCCCCCAAGGTGGAAAAGAGGGGAAAAAAACTGGTAGAATTTAGCCAAGAATCCTGGCTATTTGACAATGCGTGACCACAACTCTTAAGGGAAGGAGGAGAGGGAAAATGAGAGAAGGGCCGAAGGAAAAAAGTCATACTTGAAGCAGGAGCAAGCACTTAGGCTTCGCTTACTGTATTTGATCGCATTTGATATCGGGTGTTTTAATAACCGTAATAAAATGTGGTACCTTGTTTACTTCCAATTTGATTACAATTGTTACCACCCTAATCACACAGTTTTCGGCGAAATAGAGAGTAGGGTCGCTAACAATCCACGCTGTTTCGTGTGATTTGGAAAGTTTAAAATTTGTTTTAACTATCAAAAGTTTGATTAATCACTGAACTTCAAATAAATTACATATTGCCACATATATATATGGGGCAGGTTCCCCACCCCTCAGACTATCACTCAAAACACCACTCAAATCTTGGCCCTTGAGTATTTTAAAATCTGAGGGCTGAGATTTAATTAACATTAAAAATCAATCCAATTCTCATGAATTAAGAACTTTCAAATCTTTCCAAACCTTTCCCATCTTCTTACCTGAGATGCCCTTCAAAATATAAAACCTCTCAGCTTCGAATCATCTTCAAATTCACAACGGACTTCAAATTTCACCCTCAAATCCAATGGGCATCCACGTTCGTCAAAATTGATGGAATAAGAATTGCTTTTAAATCCAATGGGCATCCAATTTGCTTGGAAAAAGTTTCCTCATTTAAATCCGTTGTCAAATCCAGTGGTCTTCCAATTCGTCCGTCATAATTGGGGATTTGCATTCATTTTGATTTTATCAGTAACATTTTGGTATGAAACACCTGCAAGCAGAAATATTGTGGAGATGTTCAGTGTAGAGACACAAACAATTTTATTTACAATATTTTGGTTAGTGGGTATGTTTTGTGTGTATAAATCCATTCAAACAATTCAACGAGCAAATATAACCAGTTTGCGGAGTCATCGGAATTGAGGCAAGAAGAAGATGATTCTTGACTATCGGAATTGAAAACTGTTTGAAGACAGAAAAAGGATTTAGCATCAGAGCGTTTGAGCAGAAGATGGAAGAGATTCCGTTTAATTTTTTATGTTAATTAAATCTCAACCATTGGATCTTAATAAGATTAATGGTTTAGATTTGAGTGGTGTTTTGAGTGATAGTATGAGGGGTGGGGAACCTACCCCTATATTATATATATGAAATCGGACTACGAAAAATCCCACCTCATTCCAACTCGATTCCTTATCTTTCTCCTGATGAACCCTAGTATTGCGAATTGCAAATCCACAATCACTGCAAGGTCTAAGGTATGTTACTCCATATATCTTGATTATTTACATTACAACAGAATGTGGTTTCATGTATTCATTATTATTTTCTCATGCGTGGGTAATTATGTTCGGCCAGTGATAGTGCTAGCTTGTGTTCTAGGTAATTGTGTTTCTGGGTAATTGTATTATAGTTATAGATGGGTAATCTAGGGTTTGCGGTAGCTTCTGTTCTGGGCATGTTATAACTTGTGTTCTGTGTTTCTGATAGCTTTTGTTCTAGGGTTTGTGTTTTTCATTAGATTTCTTGTTTTTCTTGCATTTGCGTGTTTTTTTATTTGCGAGAGAAAGGAAGAGTATCTACTCGACACTTTCAGAGTATGTGTATAAGATCACTTACTTGCAGATGAAGTGTGGGGAATACAAAATACCAAGAGTTACCATGCAGAAATCTAAGGAAACAAAAGTAAAATCTAGTGATGTCGGGGAGATTAGTCCTGTAGACATATCTAAGCTTTCTAACAGTGAAATTTTTATTCATAGTTGAAATTGTTTATTCATAGTTGAACATGTTTATACATAGTTGGTTTACGAGATTGATTATGAATGTGGGAGTTATTCTGTTGTGCAACCACAGGTTTACAGGATTCCCCATCAGATGTTGGGATTGAGAGTCCATTTATGTTGGAAAGGTGCTTTAAAACGAACAATGGAGGTCAGGCAGACCCATTAGATATTCGGGTTGAGTATGCGGCGGTAAATGATGTGGAGTCAAATGAGGAATAACAAAGGAAAAGCCCAACCAAACCACTAAATGGAAAGAAAGGTAGTGCTAGTGAAGAGGGATGCAGTTGTGGGAAGCCTATGCAAAGGAAATGCATATGGTTAAATTCCGAAGAGCAAGCTTTAATCAAGGCTGCGAAGGAACTGGTGTAGGAGGGGATGCGTAGCCAAGGTGGTTTCAACCCCGATTTTTTGGTCATTTGTGCTGAGATGATAGCCATGAAGGTCTCTGGCAGCACCATTCGAGCTGTTCCATACGTGAAATCCAAAATGCATGTATGAAAGAAAATGTACGATCTTATCTCTGATTTCATGAGCATGAGCGAAGTATCAGTTGACCCGACAATGCATCAGGTTGTTGTCGTAGATGGATATAGCTGGGACAACATAGTTCGGGTACATTCACGATTCTACCCTACAAATTGTCAATGTTGTTTATGCGTGAACATACTAACTCATGGTAAATTTGTGTAGTCTGATCAAGGCTACAAGTTACTGCTTGGCAAACCTTTCGCCCATTATGAAGCTTGGTGTGAGATATTCGGAAGGAACATAGACACGTGAGTGCTTGCACGGGATGGGGGATATAAGAGAAACTGAGGGTTCAAAGACAGTAGAATCCGAAGATGGTCTTGGTGGGAGTGACGATGGCTAGGGAGTTATTGAAGTGCTACCTAGGGTTCCACGTTGGAAACAAGAGAAAAGACCGATGTCATCACAGTACGTGCAAGATGAGAAGCTCAATTGCTATATGGAGATCAAAACCTACATATCCAGCCTCTGTGGAACTGCTTCATCCGCGCAAGCAGCTAGTGCCTTTGTTCCTCTAGTAGATTCGGCTCAAACTTTGATGGATCAACTGAGGTCGTATAAGCAATACAATGTCTGAACACGAACGGTGATTGTGACTAAACTGCTCGATCATGAATCTGTAAGGAAAATGTGGGAGATCCTCGAAGATGAAGTGCAGGAAGAATGACCTTCGTATTTGGCTGCCAAGATTAACGATTAAGTCACCGCTAAATATCCTTGCCCGAAGTGAAAATTTTAAAATTTGTATTGTGCTACTTTTGATCTAGGTTGATACATTTGCTCTCAGTGACTGTCAGTTGATATTGTTGGTTTTAATTTCATTTTGCCTAATTGTGATTCATGTAGTCCGTGCCCTGATTGTGGATTCGGGTAGTCGGTTGAAGAATGGCTTTTGTATTTGGCTACTCTCGGTTTTGAGAACTGTTGTGTTTCTTAAGTTTAGATTCGATATTTGATTGTTTACATTGCATGATTTGTCGAACTATGGATCTAGTGTGTTAAATATCAAATACACGTGAGAGACAAATCTAATATTACCCGTTCATTTAATTGTTCCATCATACGTAATCAAACCGCTAGTAAATACCTGGTATCTTAACTATCGTGATCAAAATCAAACGACAAAATACATTTACTGTAAAGATGTTGATACCATTAACGATCGTAATCAAAATCACACTTGAATTTATAAGTCTACAGTAAGCGGGCTCTTAGAATGGTAAGTGGATTTCATCTTTGATGGGGAAGAGGGGTTGGAGTTTTTGGTTTACATATTGTGTGGTGTAGTGTTTACCTTCCTGTGAGATTGCTGGCTTGCGTGAATGTGATTTTTATTCCTATTTTTGTGTTGGTCTGTCCTTAAGGTCGTATTGATATGGGTTTTAAGAGTTGAGCATGAAGTTTGTCATGAAGGGATGCTCTTCTTTGTTACTACCTTATTTCCTCTGTTTTGCCTCAAACCTTCTTCTGATAGATTTTTTATTTTAAATCTTGCTCAACTAAACCTCTCAAAATCTTGGAGAACCTTTTGTATTTAAAACACAAAAATTAATGGGTTTATTAATTATTAGCAGCCAATTGCTCACCCTCTTTTACACGTCTGACCCAATTAATGGCATAAAATCTTTAGTATTAAATTCTCCAAGAAACTGTTTTGAATTTTTGATCCTTGAAAGTAGCAACAGGTCGTGAACTCAAACTTAGGTGGATGGTGTACAATGTGAAGAACTTTGCCCAATTTTGTCTCATAACTAAGAAAACACTTATTTTTCAAACTAAACTTGAGGGCGGTGTCACCAGTATTGTTAGGCTGCAGGCCTCCCACACAAGATTGACTATGTTTCTTATTCTCTCAACTAGGCTACATGTGTATTAAAGTGGTTTGCAATGGTTGAATCCATAGAGAAATGGATGGATTTCCTTTGGTGTTCTCCTTTGATGTTGTGTTGCAAAAATAATGACTTTTTGGGGGAGTTTTGTGTTTATGATTGAAAAGAGCAAATTAATTACTCTAAACTAAACTACAACACAAATTGAATGTTTTCGAAGAGATTTGAATTGAGAAGTTTCTTAACTAATCACAAAGATTGAAGAGAATAGTTATATGCCTCATTAGATCATGACCAGTGTTCGAGAAGTCGTCCGTCCTGCCCGACCAGGACCCGTCTGGGCGCCCAAAATAAGCATTCCGCCCCGATTCGGCCCTGAAATTACTGTCCGGACGCCCAGATACGGCTGAGCGGCCGCCCAGGACGCCTGGGCGGCCGTCTCGGCGCACCAGCCGCCCAGACCGTTTAAACGGGCTGGGCGGCCGTCTTAAATTAATTTTTGGGCTAAGCCCATTTAAAAAAGAAAATCTTTTTATAACCTTAAAATTAAAAAATTGAACAACCTCTTCTTTCTTCAACAGACGCTTGTTTCTTCCTCTCCTCTTATTCTATCTTTTTCTTGATTCTAAAGGAGAATTTCAAGAGAATTGAACTGTTTTCCATCAAAATCAATGGTAAGATTTATTTAGTATTGCATATTTCTATAAATTATGAATTTTGTTGTTGTTTGAAGTATGAATATATGGTAAAATCTATGAATCATAATCTTGTTTCTTTTTGTCTGTCAATTCTTAATTATGAATTATGCTAAACAATAATTCCCTGTCTGTTGTGCTGATCAGGGGGTTGCTGTTCGATACAGAACGGCAACACCCCCTTGCTGTCGAACAGCAACCCCCTGGGGGTGTTGCTGTTCACAATCGAACGAGTTCTAATTTTTATTTTGGAGATGTTTTTGTATTTAATTTTTGTGTTAATATTGTATTTAATCAATTTAGGATTCTGGAAGTCAACCCTCGCCAGCTGATTCAAATGCTACTAGTTTGAGTGGTGTGAATACAAGAAATTCTAATGACATTGGATGGAAATATGCAAAGTTTGCAGAGCCGAATAATAAGGATTTGCTTGAATGCTTATTATGTGGGAAGCGCATGAAATGTGGGATAAATAGATTTAAAAAGCATATTGCAGGGGTTGTTGGAGATATAGCAAAATGTCCAAAAGCTACCGAAGAAGATATTCAATTATGTAAAAATGCTATTGCTGAGGGAAGTAAGAAGAAAAAAGCAAAGGCAATACATGAAGAAGAAGTTCGTAAGACAGTTAGAACTGAAGA
>JAOYMZ010068562.1:0-12395 GCA_025802335.1 Pinguicula primuliflora
CCAAAACCCTAGAAGGCATATGAGACTCGTACAACCCTGATCCTCTAATCCCATTCATTCCGCGTATGCAGGATTGAGAGATCACCCTCATCATCCCCTGGGTGCAATAAGCTGGGTTTGGTGGAGGTGTCATGGTTGCTTAACTAGTAGGATTGTAGCTTTGTAAACAGAGGTGCTACACATCATGAAAAAATTTATTGAATTTTCGATAAATGCATATTTCGGTAATTTTGTGTTGTTGAAAAAAAATCCATCACCATCTTTAGAATCCTCGTGTTGAAAATTTTTATAAATCAGTCATACATTCTATTTTCAACGATTTTGCCAGCAAAAAAATAAAATTATATTAAATATATATTCTAAGTACAATAAACTTAACACTAGCATTACACAGTATGTTAGGAGCATCAAAATAAAGTTTAGGAACACTTGCTAAATATATTCGTCATCGAAATTTCTAGCATTACATCCCTAACTTCTATAAATCTTAAAATTATAAACCCAATTAAAATAATAGTCTCTCCTCTCCTTAGCGCATTCAAGTATGATGATCATATCGGAAAATGATACGGGGAGTGAAAAATTGAAAGGGAAATCGCAAGAAAAACAAGTGGCAAGATATTATTAGATTAGCATTAATTGTGGGGTCACTCCATAATCAATGGATGCTGTCAAATGTGTTACTGTGCTTTTCCTGCACAAATTTTCACTCTCCATATCAACTTCTGATCATTTCATCATCAAACATACAGATTTACCAGACTTACCATTTACCATTAATAACTTAAATCATCAAGTTTTCTCTTCCCACCATCAGAGCTGCCGGCGTGCGGAGAGTTCCGCCATTCCCGACCTGATCCACCGCCGCTACAACAGATTTGGATGCTTTGACCACTCTCCATCGATCTCTATTTAAGAAGAGACGTCCGTTTGTCGGTGGATCAGGATGCATCGAAGAGGAATCTTTTTTCTTTGGCGGGACTAATACTTTTTGGCGGTAAAATGCACGGAACGGGACACGCGTCGAGCAATCATTGGCTGGATATGTACGTATTGCTTTGTTGTAATTTTCCCGCGCGAGTTCTATATGTCCCAAAAGCGACAACTCGATTTATTAATAGCAAAAAAATAAAAAATAAAAGATAAAATTTCCCTCGTGTCTATTTCTCTCTCTTGTTGCCAGTTCTTGCATAGAGGATAAAGTGTGGAGATACTGATACAGAGTTGAAAATTTTCCTCTTGTTCGCTAGGGTTCTAGCTCTCTGAAGATTTCTCCGCGATTGGTAAATTCGGCATCTTTCCGATCTCGCCAGCTGTGTTCCGGTTTCGACAGTTGTCGGACTATGCGTTTTTTTTTGTTTCTTTTGAATCTGTGCGATCTGCTACTTGAGTAGCTCAGAGATCCGAGACACATGGAGGACATTAAGAAGATTGAAACCCCTTCGCATAAGGGTGATGGAGGTGGAACCACCATTGAAGAACGATTCGCTCATTTTTGCAAGGTCCGATATTTTTCATGATTAAATTGTGTTTCCTTTCTCTCTTTGTCATGGTGTGTGCCGTATTCTTGTTCTGTCATTCTTTGGTTAGCGACTTTTTATTTTCTGTAGAAGTACGACTTGGGGTCGATACGCTTTGGCTTTAAGAATCGGACAGTTTGTATGTGTGTTCTGTTTTGAGAGTAATTGTAATTTGTAATTGTCATGTTTATAGCGCCTTTGGTAATTACCGCTTAAACTGATGTTGGCGCTTTTATAATAAGCAGAATGATCTGTTGTTGGATGACAACAACATTTTGGAGCAAACAACAAAGCTTTTCGAGGAAATAAAACATCTTCTGGTTGCTAATGCGTCTGCTTCAGGAATTGGGACGGTATATGCTCTATTGACGCTTCTATTTCCTGGTTCTCGAATCTTGATCAGTCTGTTGTTTCAATTTGAGTCACATTTTTTTTTTGTTAGCAGCCTGATGAAGTAGATAGGTATTGGTTTGCATTTGTTCTTTACTTAGTGAGAAAGCTCAATGAGAATGGCCGCCCCATAGGGAAAGGACTTACTCTATGCAAGATCTTGAGAGCTGCAAAGCTCAAGTATGTCTTCTTTTATGTATATCATTTCACTTCCGACAACATTGTAGAAAAAATGCAGGTATGGGTTCCGGCCTTATATTTTTTTTCTGCGCAGTGTTATTGATTTTTACAAAGAACTAGGTCAGTTCTTGATCAAGGTTGGATCAAGTTTGAGTAATTTGTATGGTGAGGACTGGGAGAAGAGACTTGAGGTACTTGATTGGTATATGATTATCCTAATTTATAGGAGCATGAGCTGTTAGAGTTGATATCTTTAATCTTGTCGTACTGTTTTTGTTTCCCAATTGTGTTATTTTAGGCAAAAGAATCGGAAACAAACATTTGGCACATGATCTTCTTGAGCAAGTGAGTAGGCAACTATTTTCTGGTCCTCCCTCATCTGCCTTTTCATCTAAATTAACTATTGCTTCCTCTACTCTTTGGCAATTTTATCCTATTAAGTTATATATGAAAATTTTCAAATTTTTATTTTGCAAGTTATTAATTGTCAAAATTGTTTTCTTCCCATCTCTTATTTTTTTTTCCTTATATTCTTTTGAAGTTTAATTCGTACCAAGAATAGGAAGCTGTTGACATGCTCAAACTATTAATGGATTCTGGATTCATTTATATTGCATCCTTGTTTACCTTGAATAATTTGTACCACGCTTGAATCTTATGTTACCTCATTCAAGTTTCGAGTGGTTTCTTATTGACTTGCATTCACAGGAAGTATGAGCGTGCATATCAAAAACTTTTCTTTAAAGGAGATCCTTGTGATAAAAAGGATCTATCTGCTGCCATTAACTCTCGCTCTGGACCAGATTATTACCATTTTGGATGGTTGCTGTTTCTGGCGCTTCGTGTACATGTCTTCCACATCTGCAAGGACTTAGTAACTTGCACTCACGGTCTAGTTTCCATATTGGTCAGTAAACTTTGTTGCTTTACTTTTTAAGCTCCTAATGTGAATCTTGCTTTAATACCAATTGTTTGTCGTGATCTTACTACGCAACTTCCACTGTAAATTCAAAAGGTAGATATTAAAGATGGAAGAAAGATTAGTTCACAGTTTCTTTCATTCTCTAACACATTCTTCATATGTGTTCCCCTTTACAGGCCATACTTCTTATACATGTTCCTACTAGCTTCGGAAATTATGACATCATCGGTAAATACTTGCTTCCATTTATTACATTTTGGAATGATTGACCTTTGATTTATACGCCTTGCACACGTGATAACTGTTTATATTTTTATGACAGTGATGAAAGATGACAAGGTTGACCTACTTGCATCTCTTTGCATTATGTATGAAACCTCTGAAGGTGATCTAAGAAAAACTTTTGAAAAAGCAAACAGCTTGCTAGCTGATATTTTGAAGAAAGAGCCTCACTTGGCGTCTGAAAGTACGCCTGAACACTTGAAAAACATCGTCACAGGTCAGTCAATTTTTCTATTAAATATTTTTCGATCTATTCTGCACGTTATTATTGATTGTTTGTGTTTCATGCTTGCTTTACGTCTAAGTGCAGATGGGTTGTTCTTCTTTGAAGATTTAAAGGACGAGTCTTTTGTGTCATCAGCTATAATTTTATTGGAGAAAGATTATGAAATAGCGACTCAAAATGATTTTGAGTTGGATGAGAGGATTTTTATCAAAGAGAATGACAGCTTGCTAAGTTCTGGGAGCTTGTCGCCAGGTGCTGGAGCTGGAACTGTGAATGGAAATCATGCCAAGGTAATTTCCTAGTTAAATGTTCATGATTTTTTAAAGTCTAACGGCTCCTGCTGCTGTAACTGTATTTATTTTTTTATACTTCAGAGGAAACTGGATGCCTTATCCTCCCCAACTAAGACAGTTACAAACCCTATGTCTCCTTACCGCTCTCCTATAAAACATGAGAATGGAACCGCAGCTGGAGGGCAGTCCAAGATTGCAGCTACTCCGGTCAGCACGACCATGACAACTGCAAAATGGCTACGATCTGTAATAGCTCCTCTTTCACTTAAACCTTCGCCAGAACTGGAGCGCTTCCTATCATCATGTGACAGAGATGTCACTTCTGAGGTCACAAGAAGAGCTCAAATAATACTTGAGGTCATATTTCCGGGTAGCATTCAAGGGCAAAAGGCAAGTTTGATGGGAAACATATGGGCAGAACAACGTCGAATGGAAGCAATGAAACTTTACTTCAGGGTTCTGCAAGCGATGTGTACAGCAGAGTCTCTGATTTTGCACGTAAATAATTTAACCTCTTTGCTGACCAATGAGAGGTTTCACAGGTGCATGCTTGCTTGTTCTGCTGAACTTGTTCTTGCCACACATAAAACTGTGACAATGTTGTTTCCGTCTGTGTTGGAGAAGACGGGAATAACAGCATTTGATCTGAGTAAAGTGATAGAGAGCTTCATTAGACATGAAGAAAGTTTACCCAGGGAACTCAGAAGACATTTAAATTCTCTGGAAGAACGGTTATTGGAGAGTATGGTTTGGGAAAAAGGCTCTTCTATGTACAATTCATTGGCCGTGGCAAGACCAGTGCTTTCTGCAGAAATAAATCGTCTTGGCCTGTTAGCAGAGCCTATGTCATCTTTAGATGCAATTGCCATGCATACTGATGTGTCCTCTGGTGCCATTCCTCCTATACAATCCTTGCCGAGGCAAGAAGAAAATGGTAATGAACTAGTTAAGATCTGTGCTTATTGGGTTGGCATAAACGGTAACATGAGACTTCCTAGTAAATTTTTGAACGCACTGATGTGTCAACATGAGATTTCCTATTAAATTTTTGAACACACTGATGTTTTGGTGGTTGAATAATGTGTTTTAAAAAGTTTTTTCAGGTCCAAATATGGACATCCGGTCTCCAAAAAGAGTGTGCATTGAGCAACGAAGTGCATTGGTTGAACGGAATTCCTTCACTTCACCAGTGAAGGATCGCATGCTGGTCCTGAATAGCTTGAAATCTAAGTTCCCGCCTCACGTCTTACAATCTGCATTTGCCAGGTAATAGTACCAAAATATCTTGGACGAAGAAGAGTTTTTGTAGCCTTTTCCAATTCGTTAATTCTATTTGTTTCAGTCCTACAAGACCAAATCCTGGTGGCGCTGGTGAAACTTGTGCTGAAACAGCTGTCGATGTCTTCTTGGGCAAGGTACATGGCGGACTAGCTAATGATGCAAATTCTATGAGAAGATCATAGTTAAATTATGGTTCTTTGATGGATTTTAAACCGTCGCGCTCACGTCTTGCTTCTTCTGCAGTAAAATTATTATCAATGACTTTTTGAATCACTGCTGGTGGTTGATTTTTTTTATTTGTTATGTTTGTGCATGTTTAAATTAGCCCAATTGATGCTTACTCTTATTTCTTGGACGAAGATTGGATGTATATGGTGCTTATTATGTATCACTTATTCTTTTTGTTAGTTTATGACATCTTGTTAATACCATTCCCGTGTTTGCTGATGGTTATTTTTAGTACCATATATTCCAGTTGGAGGTCTATTTTCCACATTGTGCTACATAGATCAGGATCACCTGCAATCATTTTTCATTTTGTTCATACATCTTTTTTTTTTAACACTTTTCACCTTTTTAGATTGTGAAATTGGCCGCTGTCAGAATTAACGGCATGGTTGAAAGGCTACAACTTTCACCACAGATAAGAGAGTGTGTTTATAGTCTTTTTCAAAAGATCCTTGCTCAGCGGACAGCTCTGTTATTTAACCGTCACATTGATCAAATTATCCTCTGCTGCTTTTATGGAATTGCCAAGGTTCTTTGCCTCTTCATTTTTTTTTTCCTGAAATTGATATTTGTTCAGTAGTTTCTAAAATCCTGTATATCCTTGCAGATTTCCCACCTGAAGCTGACTTTCAAGGAAATAATTTTCAATTATAGAAAGCAGCCTCAGTGCAAACCACAAGTTTTCCGTAATGTGTATATTGATTGCACAGCTCATCGTCGCAATGGGGTATGCCTTGTTTTGATTCACCTTCGACTTTGAGATCTGTTGAAATTGTAGTGATTTGGTTTGTTTTGAAACAGAGAAATAGTACAGATCATGTGGATATCATTACATTCTACAATGAAGTATTCATTCCTATTGCGAAGCCCCTCCTTGTTGAGCTCGCCCCTGGTGGTTCACCACAAAGTAGTTCCAGCCGTCCCAATGCCTGGAATAATAGTACAGATGGTTTGTCTTCTTAGAAGTTCCATTTGATTATTCATTTTCCTCTAGGCTCTGTTCATAAGATAAGCAGAAGCAAATGAACGATAAAAGCAAGCTTGTTAATGTACTTTTACATCTATTCTCATTATTTCTGTCTAATTAGGTGGATGTCCGTTATCACCTAAACCATCCACATTTCCAAGTATCCCAGATATGTCACCGAAGAAGGTCTCTTCCGTGCATAATGTTTATGTCTCTCCGTTACGATCGTCGAAGGTATGAAATGCTTCCGTCTTTTCCTGCATTATTGTTGTCCAAAAAGTTACCCCTCGAATTTTGAGATATGGAACCAGCTATGTGGTGGATGGATGTCTCTCTCTCTTTTTTTAAATAGAGTATGAATAGTGTGTCTCCACTAACCTTATCATGGCTCGAATCCTGAACCTATTGGTCAAAAGTGAAGTCTTACCAACTAAGCTGATGCGATATATGAGATTATGTCTTTGATTCTTGATAAATACAGTTCCTTCTCGCACGCTTCCACATCGTATGATGCTGACCTCCTAACAAATTCTGCAGATGGATGCATTAATTTCCCATAGCTCCAAAAGCTACTACGCTTGCGTGGGAGAAAGTACCCGTGCATACCAGAGCCCTTCGAAAGACCTCACTACCATCAACAACCATTTGAATGGGTAAACCTCTCTTCGCCACCTACCTACAATGGTATTATACCTTTCTTAAGAGTGATTGATACACCGCTGCATAACATGATATGATTTTCTATCCACTCCAGGGCACGTAAACTCCGAGGTGCACTTTGTTTTGATGATGTTGATGTTGGTTTGGTAACCGACTCAATAGTTGCTAACAGCCTTTACATTCAAAACGGAAGCTGTGCGGCGGCTAAATACCCCTTGCCGGTGAAAACCGAACTACCGGACTCCTGATGCAGCATCAGTGATGCTGTACAATTGCTTGCCTGTTGCATGCATTTTTGTACATAGTTCACGTTTTTTTGCCTGTGTTTCTTGTTCTTGTTGTAGATTGTAGTTGTCGGGTATGAGAATGTGCGGCGTATTGTTTGATCCAATGGTAGCCGCTAACACCCCGGGATATAGTAGCAAGTAGTATACATGGGAATCAATATCCAAGAAGCAGTTTGATCTAATTCGACAGAACTTGAATTGTAATCCAATATAGACTCTGAAGTCGGACATGAAAGTGATTCAGCAACCCATGGCCCTCACTTTTTTTTTTGTTAGCTCTACTTTTTTTTTTGTTAGCTCTACTTTTTTTTTTTTTTTGATAACGTAGGGAATTCTAATGAGGTAGGTAAATTCAATGGCATACCATATTAGTCTGTAAATCACGGTAGGAAGTTAAGCCAAACTTGACAAGTCATATATGACAATCCCGTGTCGTTAAGCATAATTGAATATTTGAATACAAATTGTCACTCATAATCACTACTACGGTCTAAATCTTTGATACCGAAGCTAGGCACATCGCACAATATAAAGTGCAAAAGTTACCAACAAAAAAAAACCATGTGCACTTTGAAACTGAAATTGGGTCTTATCAGTCTCCATGAGTTGTGTTCAGGTCCTGAATGTTATGGTGTCGGATGGTGCCGAGTTCTAATCTGGACTGTTGGATCAAAATTTGATGTTTCTGATCAAATGACTCATTTAACATCTACTTAAAAACACTTGTGACCTGAACCATCAAATTTTTCCTTGTCGGTAAGAAAAAAGAGAGCAATAAATGCTCAATGTGAAATGAAGAAGAAAAAACGAAGGTTGTCGGCAAAGGAAATGAAGAAAAACATGGGACAGTGCAGCGTGTAGTAGTTCACACTACTATTGTCACGTGGTTTCACTCCTATAAAAGGATATTCTCCTTCATTTGTTAGATCATCCCAGAGTCTTCAAGTCTCATTACAGTGAGAAATACTTGAGAGAAAAATAGAGAGTTTGAACGTTTATCCTTTATTCTCTAGAGAGATTACAAATGATATCTCCTAGTGGTTTAAAGAGATTGTAACTCCTATATTCTTTTATAGTGAAATTCTTCTATCCAGCCTGTGATTTTTTTCCTAATTTGTTTAGGGGTTTCCACGTAAATCTTCATGTTCTATTTATCTTCAGTAATATTTTCTTCAAATTATTATTTGCGGTTTGACTCTATCCGTCCTATTTTCACAACAATTGGTATCGGAGCTTCCGGGTTCGTGATAGAAGCTCTGGCGGCAAAGTTTGAGTTGGAAAAATTCAACAGGATGGAAATTGAAGATAAATGCTATCCTGCAAAAGGATAATTATCTGGCGACTATTGGTGACTGACCGACGGATGTCAAAGATGACAAATGGACCGAGATGGATGGAAATGCTATGACTAATATACATCTGACTTTAGCAGATGATGTATTATCTAGCATCGAGGAGAAAAAGACAGCGAAGAAAATTTGAGATCATCTCAACAAATTGTACGAGGTAAAATCTCTTCACAACAGGATTTTTCGAAAGAGAAAGTTATACACTCCTCGTATGACTGAATCTTCTTCTATGACGGAGTACGTGAATATTCTAAATACTCTATTTTCACAACTCACATCGTTGGGTTACAAGATTGAGTCGCAGGAACATACTGAAATCTTACTGCAGAGTCTACTAAATTCGTGTGATCAGCTTATCATTTACATGACTAACATCATCCTCACGGATCATCTAGTCTTCGACAATATTGCTGCCGCTGTTCTTGAAGAAGAAAATTGGCGCAAAAAGGGAAAGACAGGCAGGCAACTTCGCAGCAAGCGGAATCATTGGTAGTGATAAGAGACAGATCAACAGAGCGTGGCTCAAGTGAGAGCCAGAACTAGGGCAGAGGAAAATCTAAAAGTAAGAAGGGTTTGAAGTGCTACGATTGTAACAAAACTGGTCACTTCAAGAAAGATTGCTGGAATTCAAAAAATTCCACTCCTCAAGAAAATGTTGTAAATAGTTCGGGTGAAGGTGCGACCCTATGTTGTTAGGCGGCGATGACAAATGAAGGCAGATATAGATTTGCTGATGTGTGGCTCTTCGATTCGGGAGCTACTTTCCATATGACCTCTAAAAGAGAATGGTTTCACCACTATGAACCAGTCACGGTAGGATCTGTGTTCAGCTGTACCAATCACACTTTGCAGATCGTCGGTATCAAAATCATCAATCTGAAGTTGCATGATAGCTCGGTACGCACTATTCAACAAGTGCGGCACCTAGTTGGTTTGAAGAAGAATTTATTATCTTTGGGACAATCCGATAACCTCGGGTGCAAGATTGAAGTTGAGATGAAGATTATGAAAATAATCTGAGGCCTTGTGCTTATAAAGGGAGAAAGGAAGCTGCAAAGCTATATGTACTAAAAGGGGGACGTTGCAGGAAGCAGAAGCATCTGTTATATTTGGAGAATCAACTACAATGCAATGACACCAGAAGCTTGGACATATGTCAGAATAAGGGTTGAAGGTTCTTGTCAAGCAAAAGCGACTATCATGCCTCAATAAGGTGACCTTACTTTTTTGTCAGTATTGTGTTACTAGCAAGTGCACCGATTGAAGTTCAGCACATCAAGCTCTAGAAGCAAGGCTATCCTAGAGTTGATTCACTCTGATGTATGACAAACATCGTCTCTATCTCTGGGAGGTGAGAAGTACTTCGTGTCATTTATTGACGATTATTTCAGGAGATGTTAGGTGTATCCAATCCAGAGGAAGGGAGATATCTTACCAGAATTAAAAGTTTTCAAAGCGCGAATTTAACTTTATTCAGGAAATAGAATCAAGTACTTGCGAACGAATAATGGAGGAGAATATATTGGTTATGAATTACAAAAGCAGTGGGAGACAGTAAAATCTGATTTCATAGAGTTTGTGCAAGAGATTCATAGAACTGGTAAACTGACTAAAGGGTTGACTAAGGACATGGATCACACTAGTTCCTAAATGTGCAAGTCCAACTTCCCTAGAACATTATAGGACTATCTCTCTGATTAGAAGTGCATACAAGGTACTTGCTAAGCTTATATATGCTAGACTAAGTAAGGTCCTGGGCACAGTTATTTCATGAAATCAAACAGGTTTCTGAAGGGAAAACAGATTCTGGATAGGGTTCTAATGGTAAATGAAATTATTCACACATACAAGCAGAATAAGAAACCTCTATGTCTCTTCAAATTGGACTTCAAAAAGGCTTTTGACTCGATTTACTGAATTTTTCTGAGACAAATAGCGATAAAGCTTTGATTCTCTCCTAAGTGGACTGAATGGATGGTGCAATGTGTAATGTCACCCCGCACTTCTATGCTCATTAATTGATCAAGTGCTGGAGGTTTCACTATGGAGAGGGGAATCGTGTATGGCGAATAATTATTTGCGCTACTATTTTTGATTGTTGCTGAGTGGCTACATTTGATAACAAAAATAGCAAAAACTTTGCATCTCATCTCTAGTGCATGTATAGGGAGGGTCATAGTATTACACCTGCAGTATGCAGACGACACCCTCCAAATGGTATAAGCTGATGATAAGAGTATTGTATATGTTAAGGGGCTCATGAGGGTGTTTGAGCTTCTCTCTCAATTATCAATTAACTCTCTTAAGAGTGAGCTACTTGGTCTGAACATATCTCAAACTATACTAGCTTAACATGTGACACAGTTGTGCACCAGTAAGGCCAACTCCCATTCTATTATCTTGAACTTCCAATTTGTGATAACCCGGGGAGATCCAGACTATGGAACAAGCTGATAAGGCATATGGAAGCGAGACTTCACAGTTGGGAACAAATTTTTGAATTTTTTAGGAAGAATCACACTTGTCAAATGGATTATTACTAGTTTGACATTATACTTTCTATCTTTTCTTCTTCTGTTCCTTTGCACCTACTAAAGAGAATGACACAATCAGCACAAGGTTCTTATGAAAAGATAACTTGCACCAAACAAGACAGATACACTAGATTAAATGAAAACACTTATCTATAAAATTTGTTTTTAAAAATATAATCAAAACTGGTGTACATACTTTTTATCCGTACAATTCGTTTACCTACCAAAAAATACTCTCATACAGGACATATACTTTTATCGACCTTCAACTTATTCGATGTCTAATATTCAATGGAACATATCACCATTTTTATAGGTAATGTCGCTGAGGTAATTTGAACCCGTGACACACAGCACAAAATGACATCGTTTTGTATCATAAAATATATTTTTTTATAAAACGACGTCATTTTTTTGGTGTACTTTTTTTTTGGATAATTATGATATTCAGAACCATTTTGATCCGATTAATCCATGAATCCATGCAAAGCAACTCATCCACGTAAATCGGTAAGCCTCGCTTGATTTGGTATAAAAAAAACAAAGTAGCATTAATGAATAAGTAGTTATTTAATAAAAATGTTACTTTTCCTTTCTCGGTTAATTTTTTTTATCACAAGTCTTCCCGCTTTTTTGAAAATGACACCGTCCGACTTGGGAAATTTCGATAATTGCACCCGAACTTGGGAAGTCCCAGATTATTAAATCTCCAACTTGTCAAAACTGGGCGTCATTAAGATTCAGCAAGGACATCCCAAACCCAGAAAAAAAAAAGTGAAGCAAGAAGAACAGCAAGAAGAACTTTTAATCCTCCAGCAAAAATCAGAACTTTCAATCCAAAATCTGTTGAGTTGATTACCAATTCCTCCGCATCATCTCGAATCAATTTGAAGTTTCATAGCAAGAAGAACACAAATTCCCACCGAAGTCGCAGAGCAATTGTTGAAGGAGGAGGATCCCGAAATTGCAATCCAGGGTCTCATCAAGTATCTTCAGCAAAAAATGAAAACAATACAGAAGTCAACAACAATATCGAATGGAATGGGATACCGTATGGAATGGGAAAGTAAAATGAGCGTAGAGGTAAAATTTCTGAGAACGGATATGGCGCACGCCCCCAGGTTGCACCCCCGCCCCGTTTTGCTCCAAAATCGACGATTTCCCAAAAATTTAAATGGTATAAACCCTATAAACCCGAAGGCTAACTATTACGGCGGCTTCGCCGCCGAAAAAACTAAAACCCTATTTAAATGTTATAAACCCAAGAGCTAAATAT
>JAOYMZ010068573.1:0-12394 GCA_025802335.1 Pinguicula primuliflora
TGTTTACAATATATAGACATGTATTGGAACCTATATGGTATGATTTTGTCTACCATAATGTACATTCTAAACTTTCCGTAATCCTTAGTCGTTGACCCTATGATCTTGCTGATTGATCCTTGAATCTTGCTGATTGATATCTTCCTTAACACCTTCCCTCAAGCTAACGGGTAGTGAGCGAACCGTTAGCTTGTCCCGTAGATCAAGAAATTGAGATGTACCCAAGCCTTGGGTAAGGATATCTGCAACTTGATCCTTGGAAGGGATGTATTTCAGCTGAATATCCTTGTTCTGCACTTTTTCACGAATGAAGTGGTAGTCAACTTCTATATGCTTTGTACGAGCATGAAAGACTGGAGTTGAAGCCAGGGACATGGCTCCCATGTTATCGCACCAGATCACAGGAGTGCAATAGGAGAATGCATAGGTCTTTGAGCATCATTCGAGTCTAATATAGGCCAGCTGTGATATGTGCTAAAACTCTATACTCGGCCTCTATACTGGAGCGGGCTACGACATTTTGCTTCTTTGCTGGCCAAGATATGAGAATACTCCAAATTCGGATGTAGAAAGACGATCTTGCCTGTCTTCTGCCGAGTCAGCATCACAGAATGCTTCAAGTGTAAGGGTAGGTGATACTCCTTTAGTAAACGAAAGACCATGATGAATTGACCCCTTAAGATAACGAAGGATGCGTTTGACTGCCTGCCAGTGTCATGAGAGTGGATGCTGTAGATATTGACACAACTGATTAATCTAAAATGCAATCTCTGGTCGAGTAAGTATACAATACTGAAGAGCCCCCACTATACTTCGGTACATAGTCATCTCAGTAGGAGAAAGAGGATCTCCTGACAAGTCCTTAGCTCTAGTGTCCGTGGCTGAGGGTGATGAAACCAGTTTTGCCCCAAGCATCTTTGTTCTCTCCAAAAGCTCATAAATATACTTGCTTTACCGGATATGCAAGCCTGTCTAGTCCCGAGTCGCGTGCATCTCCAAAAAATAACTGAGCTCTCCTACAACAATCACGGATGTGTACCGGTAATCAAGATGTCGTCCACATACACAAGGACATAGATATGGATATCAGACCGGTGGAAAGTGAATAGAGATGTATCCAGTTGAGAGCACCAAAAACTATATGAAAGGAGGCTAGTAGATAGCGTGGCATACCATGCTTGAGGAGCCTGTCGAAGACCATAGAGAGCTTTATGTAGACGGCAAACATAATCAGGATGAGTAGATGAGATAAACCCTGTGGGTTGTTCCATATACACCTCCTCGAGGAGTTCACCATTCAGAAAAGCATTAGATACATCGAGCTGTCGAATAGGCCATCCAAACTGTACCGCAAGACATAGGAGTATACGAATGGTGGAAGGCTTGATAATAGGACTGAAGGTCTCCTCATAATCATGAATATATGTTTGCTCAAAACCACGTGCAATTAATCGAGCCTTATATCGTTCAATGGAGCCATCAGAGTTGGTTTTAATCTTGTAGACCCATTTGTTTCGAATAATGTTATGATTCACTGGTCTGGGACACAGAGACCATGTAGAATTAACCAGTAAGGCGTCATATTATTCCTTCATCGCAGCACACTATTCTAGAGAAGATTTGACCTGTAGGTAAGTCGTGAGTTCTCGAGGAATCTGCACACTGATCAAAGCACACACAGGATACTTGGATGTAAAATCCATATGATAATCAGGAAAAGATTTGGGCTTTAGAACCCCTGTTTGGCTACAAGTGACTGGACGTGAAGAGTTATGCAAAATGATGTGATTAGAAGGAGCTACAACGGAGGAGATCTCCATACCAGAGGTGTCACATGGCAGGTCAGAGTCGATGGGCACACCTAGGCGCATGCTGGGTCCTGATTCAACAGGTGGATCAAGGCCCAGAGACATACCACCTGCCACCTCATGAGTAGGATCTGCCACGATGGTAACGTCAGCTATGACACCATAAGACGACTCCGGGGTCGATTATGACGTTACGTCATTGGTCAATGGGGTCGCACCAGCAAGTGGGTCAAGGCCAGACGGCATACCACGAGCTGAGGTGCCATTGTTCAATGGGGCAAGATCAAGGGTAGATGAAGCAAGAGCTAAATCAGGTAGATGTGAAGGTACAAACAAAATAGGATTACCTGGGGAAGACAAGTGAACAGATGAGGGCCTGCTTGCAGAGGTCGTGGACTGGTCTAGATTGAGAGTCCCTGGAAAATGCCTCTCATCAAAAATGACATTGCGGGATATGTATACACATTTGGTCAGGGGTTCATAGTATTTGTATCCTTTGTACTGAGTATTGTACCCTAAAAACACACACTTCTTACTCTAACACATAAACTTTGTAGTGTTGTAAGGACGAAACAAAGGATAACAGGTACACCCGAAGACTCTAAACATAGAGTAGTCGGGTGTGGTGCCATAGAGGAGTGAGAACGGGCTTTAATAATTAAAAAGTGGTGTGGGTAAGCGATTAATAATGTAATTTGCTGTTAATATCGCATTAGGCTAATAAGTGCGAGGTATATGTGCTCTGGCTAAGAGACATAAATTCATATCGGCTAGATGACTATGTTTACGTTCTGCCACCCCATTCTGTTGTGTTGTGTGTGGGCATGATATGCGATGCATGATTACATGTTTTGTCAAAAATGTTTTGAAGGTAATTGATACGTATTCACCACCACCATCACTTTAAAACTGTTTGATTTTCCGAGAAAATTAATTTTCGACAAAAGCTTTAAACTTGATAAAGCATTTAAAAACATCCGATTTGTGAACAAGTGGATATAATCAAGAAAATCGTGAAAAATCATCAACAAATACGACATAATATCAAAAACCAGTATTTAAAGACACCGATGCAGACCATACATCAGAATGGATTAAATCTAACGAAAACTTTGAACAACGCGCGGAAGATGAAAAGGGTAGTTGCTTACTTTTGCCTAGCTGACATGTTTCACAAAAGTCTAAACTGCTAGACCCGAATACAGGTAATTTATTGGACTGGATGAAACGACTAACTATTGGAGCAGCAGAATGACCTAATCATTCATGCCAATTATTAAAGGACGCCTTCACACCCACCATATCCGTCAATGCACATTTATGATTTGAGATATTTGACAAGTATACTGGATAGAGTCCATTGACACTAGGCCCCTGCAGGAGCATCCTTTCCATTCGATTGTCCTTCACAAGGTAACCAAATTTAGTGAGTACGAAGTAACAATCGTTATTCCAACAGAAATTATGCACTGAAAGTAATTTTGCAAAAGCATTAGGGCAATGAAGGACTTTGGAAAGTGTAATAGAACCGGACGGGGTTTGATAATTTAATGACCCAGTGTGTTGAATTTCAAGAGACTCTCCATTACCTACAGCAACTGCGTTTCCTCCTGAACAATGCTTCTACAAAGAAAGATTGGCCAAATCATTAGTAATATAATTATTAGCTCCGAAATCAGCAAACCATAGACCATCATCAATCGAATTCCTGGACTGGGCTGTCATGGCCATGAGATCCGCAGGTGGGTGTCGTCCCTGAAAAGAATAATCCATTCGGTGAAATCAATCCAACGCTGTATGACTGGTGCCGCCGCAAATCTGGCAGGCATATGTATTGGGCTGCAGAGAATGGGCTGGATTGGACTGCAGAAATTGGGCTTGATTTTGTTGATAATCTCTATTTGGGACAAAGGAATTTCTCAGCGGTGCAGGCCCAAGAATGCCAGATCGAGTCTGTTTAGAAACCTCATCTCTGTATGCATTCTGCCTGTGCGTTCTGCCTTCCAAATCCCGTGAAGGAGTGAACCCTCGACCAAATCTTCTGCCATACGAGTTCCCAAACCGGCCGTCACCAAATCGTGCGTTGCAAGAAAGATTTCTCCCTCGGCCAAATCTTCTACCGTATCTTCCTCCAGATTGTCCACTACCACCATACCGACCACGACCGCCAGAAATGAGCCGTGAAACTGTGTGGGATTGCCGTATTCAATTGTATCACTAGTGGGTCAGAGGGCAACAGTATCAGTCTTAGGCATGGCAGGGATGGCAACAAGGGTCTCGTACATCAACAATTCACTCTCAAAATCCTCAAGAGACAGATTGGCGAGATGCCTGGCGAACGAAATGTGAGGAACAAACATTTGAAAAGTCGAATTGAGTCCTCCTGCTATGTAATCGATTAGCTCGTCATCAATGATAACCTGTCCTGCAGCAGATAATTCAGCTCGGATTAGCTTGGCAGACTGAAGAAATACTACGCAGGTTTGTTGTCCCTGCTTTAGATTCTGTAATTTTCGCTTCAAATTCAACACTCTTGATGCATTTTTCGGTGAGAAACGTCTTGATAGTTTATCCCACACTGCATAGGTACCGGTAAGTCCATACATTTCTGGAAGAACTTCGGTGGAGAGAGATTCGTTGATTAATGCAAGAACAAATTGATCCTTGAGATTCCAGTCAAGAAATTCTGGATTTACCTGCATTTCTGGTTGAGTTTTGCTGCCATGTGCACTTGAATCTTTTGTGGCTTTATCTGTCGTTGGTAAATGAGCCATTGGACAGGCATAAGTGCCATCGACAATAGCCAGCAGATCGTTGCTTTTGAGAACAGGGACGATTTGAGACATCCATGCCAAGTAGTTTGTGGAGTCAAGCTTGACTGAGACAAATTGTGAGAGATTAAGATTGGTAAAGGCCATCGTTTGATATCAAAGTTGTTTGTTGGAAGTATGGATGAATAGATTCAGGAATAGTTTCAGGTTTTGAATGAATAGATGGACGAGTTTTTGGAGAAGAGTCAGATTCTGGGGTTAAGAGGATGAAAAGTTTCTGAGCGGATTTGAGAATAAGGGGATTGAGGAACAGATTCAGAAGATATTCATATTTGAGGGAAGCTTGGATAGATGAATAGGAGGGTTGAGAATTAGATGAATGAGGGGATTGAGGCACAGTTTCTGGTCAGTTGCTTGTAGACTTCAGGTTTGGAAGGACGAACAAGGAACGTCTTGGTTGCGTGAGCAAAAGAGGCTCCGATACCATGAAAGATTTTGATGAGATGTTTGGAAGAAGAGGAAGAACTCGTGAATATGAAGAATTGATTTTTCTTACTTCATTGTGTTAGAGTGTTTACAATATATAGACATGTATTGGAATCTATATGGTATGATTTTGTCTACCCTAATGTACATTCTAAATTTTCCTTAATCCTTAGTTGTTGACCCTGTGATCTTGCCGATTGATTCTTGAATCTTGCTGATTGATATCTTCCTTAACAATACCGTCAGGTTTGCATTGTAAAAAAGAGTCCATATTCACTGTGAAGACCTATCCAGGCGACCTATCAGGTTCAGTGCATGTCTATACCACGTATATCGTCTCTTACTCATTGAGATGTCTATAAGCTGATTTATTTCCATGAACTGACGAAAGCCTGCTATCTCCTCACTACTGCTTATCTCCAAATATTCTTTTAGAATCGCATCTTCTAGCATAGTAATTATGCTTTTGATCATTCTAATCTTTGTGACTTACGGGGCTCTTAGATTTACTAGTATCACATGGTTTTTTTTTCCCATCCTCCCTACGTTTTCTGTTGATTTTTGTTTTCCTTTTATCTTAATATTTTTCAGTGATTCTTGATTTCTGTTAACAAAAGAGATTAATATGCTAGGATGAACAGAGAAGTAAACTCTGTTTTGTATAAGGAAAAAAAACAAGTTCTCCAAATTTTTAAGTGAGGTAAAAGAGATAAGTTTTTCGAACGAGAAGTTCTGTCTTACTTCATTCGAAAGTTTTCAGGCTTTTTAAGCCTTACAAATTTTACAGAATGCCACATGTTGGCATATTAGTTTGCATGACATAATTAACTTACACTAATTACACAAGCTTAACTTAACAAAACAAACACAAAACCATCATTTGTGTAACACTCCTCCTTGATGGTTTTGGTAGAAACCAGTCCAAGTTTGCTAGTTATATCAGCATGTCGCTCTTTCTGGAGTGCTTTAGTAAAAACATCTTCTAGCTGCACATTAGAACTGCAGAAATTCAGCTTTACCAATCCATCTTTCCCTACTTCTCTAATGGCATGATATCTGACTTTGATGTGTTTCGTTTTTGCATGAAACACTGGGTTTTTAACCATAGCTATAGCAGACTTGCTATCACAAAAGATTGCAGTAGACTCAGTTTTCAACATATTCATATCAGCTAACAATTTTCTGATCCAAAGAGCCTGGTTTACTGCAGAACCAGATATATATTCGGCTTCTGCTGTTGACTGAGCAACAATCTCTTGTTTATGAGTGTTCCAACAAATCATACCAGTTCCAAATGTGAAAACAATATCCATAAGTACTTTTCATGTCATCAATAGAACCTCTATAATCACTATCTGAATATCCAACAAGGCTTAAAGGAACTGAATGTTTAAACAACAAATCGTAATCAAGTGTACCTTTCACATATCTCAGAATCCACTTTGCTGTTGTTAGATGTATTTATGTTGGAGTATTCATAAATCTAGACATCAGACTTATTGCAAACATAATACCAGGCCTTGTAGCACATAAAAAAAACAAAGAGCCAATTATACTGCGATATAACGAAGTATCAACAAAAGTAGAAGAGTCATTTTTCATAAGCTTAAGTCCATGTATTGCAGGTGTACTTACAGCCTTGTAGTTTTCCATATGGAATTTCTTCATTGGATCAGCTGCATATTTTTGCTGAGAAATGAAGATTCCTCTTGTTTGAGATACCTTGCATACCAAGAAAGTAAGTCATCTTTCCTAGATCAGTCATCTCAAACATGCTCTTCAGCTTTCATTTTATATCTTCCATAGCTGCAACATCACTTCCTGTCAACATTATATCATCAACATAAAGTGTCAGTATAAAAAATACCATCAGAACTTTGTTTCAAATACAAAGTTGCTTCATTCACACTTTTCTGAAAACCAATACTGCACAAATAGTCATTGATTTTCTCATTCCAAGCACGAGAGGCTTTGTGCAGACCATTGAGAGCCTTTTTTTAATTTATACACTTTGTTAGGAGCTTTCTGATTCACAAAACCAGGTGGTTGCATCACAAAAACATCTTCCTTCAGCACACCATTTAAAAATGCAGATTTCACATCCAGGTGAAAAACATCTCATCTTTTCTGTGCTGCAAGAGATAGAATAATCTTCACAGTATCCAGTCTTGCAACTGGAGCAAATGTTTCAGTATAATCTACTCTAGCTTCTTGATCAAATCCACGAACTACCAATCTTGCTTTGTATTTATTTACTGACCCATCTGAATTCAGCTTCAGCTTAAAAACCCATTTTAGGCCAATAATATTCTTATCAACTGGTTTTTCAACCAATTCTCAAGTTTTATACTTCTCAACCATCTTAAGCTCCTCCTGCATTGCTGCTTTCCATTTTGGAATTTCAAGAGCTTTCCAAACATCAGAAGGCTCAATACTAGCAACATTAGCCGAGGCATAAATATCACATAAGGATCTGGTTTTCTGAACAGGTTGCTCTTCATATTCAAACAACAATAGATCAACTTGTTCTTGTTGATGAGCACTAGGAGTTTCTGCAACTTTCATATTTTCCCAATCCTAGTGTTGTCTTTCATCTATCTTCACTGTCCTGCTCACAAGAAATTGCTTGGATGTAGGATTAAAAATCCGATATCCCATGGAGACAGAACTGTATCCAACCAAAATCCCTATCTCAACTGTCTTATCCAATTGATCTCGTTTAGCTTCAAGAACAAAAGCATAACATATGTTGCCGAAAAATTTCAGATGTTGAAGTGAAGGCTTGGTATTATACCATGCTTCATATGGAGTTATCTCTTTCAAAACTCGGCTAGGTAACCTGTTTTGAAGATAAACTGTAGTATTTACTACTTCTGTCCAAAATTATTTTGGCATATTCTTCTCAAACAGTAAACACCTTGCCATATTAAGTAGTGTTCTGTTTTTTCTTTCAGAAACTCCATTTGCTGTGGAGTATAAGTAACAGTCATCTGATGAACAATTCCAGCTTCTTTCAGATAGTCCTGAAACTGGTTTGAAGTATACTCAGAGCCATTGTCACTCCTCAAACTTTTTAATGACTTTGAACTCTGATTTTCAGCAATTGCTTTAAGCTCCTTGAAACATCCGAATACCTCTGATTTCTATTTCATAAAGAAACACCAACAAAACCTGGTAAAATCATCAATAAATGTCAAGAAATATCTGCTATCACTTAAGGAGTTCACCATCAAAGGTCCACAGACATCTGAATGCACTAGCTGCAATTTTTCCGAAGTTTTCAACTCATTATTCACTGTGAAAGGCTTCTGATATAACTTGTCTGCCTAATATACACCACAAACATCAGAAGAAACATTTATAACAAGTAGATTTATGAGCATTTGTTTAGATGTCATCATACGGAGTGCTTCGAGATTTGGATGTCCAAATTGTTTATGCCATAACACAGATTCATCACTTAGACTTACAAGAGCATAAGCAGTTATTGCTTGTAAGTCTAACATAAAACTCCTATGTCGCATCTTCACAGATATAATGATATCACCATTTGGATCAACAATATCACATCTTTTATTTCGGAAAAGAACCTCATAATCTTTCTCAGGCAACTGTCCGACACTTAATAGATTTTGAGCTAACTTAGGTACAAAATAAACATCAGTAATTTGTTTTGTACCTGAAGGAGTTTGGACAGAAACTATACCTTCACCTTCAACGTTCAATAGAGAACTATCACCAATTTTTACTTTCGTTTCAGATACCTTGTTCAATGAATTGAAATATCCAGCATTTGGAGTCATATGATGTGTACATCCAGTATCAGGCACCCAGGCTTTAATATGTTCCTCAGTAGACTTATTTCCTTCAACCACATTCGCCATAAAAACATGTTCTTCATATACCTTAGTCACTTCTGAAGATTGAGCCTGTTGAGCTTTCCCTTTCATTATTATTCGGGCACACTTTGTCCATATGTCAAAACTGCTTGCATTGTTTACATTGGACTTCAGGTCTGAAGTAGCAATAGCTCTCCGTATGGGTTGTTTTTCTACAGTGAGGACATGCAGGAAATTTCCCTTTCTTGAACTTCAAAGACTTTTCCGGTTGATCCTTTTTCTTTACATCCTTTTTCTTATCCCAACTCTTCTTTTTAACATCAATTGACTTCCCTTCTGGTTTGGCATCAATCTTGCCATCAAACTTTCCACTGAAACTTTGAGCAGCAAGCAATGCCTTTTCGCCAACTGATTTTTCACCCTCACGGTATGCAATTCTTTGTTCAACAGCTTGAAGTGTACTGACAACTTCAGCTAGCGTTAATTCTTAGACTTGATATGCATCTTCCAGAGAGGATATCTTAGCCTCAAACCGAGCAGGTACTGTGATCAAAATTTTCTCCACAATTCTGCACTCATCCACATTATCACCTAACAAGCGAATCTGATTTACAACACGCATTAGTCTATCAATATAATCTTTGATATTTTTTGTTTCCAGCATATGCAACATTTCATATTCTTTTCGAAGATTGAAAAGCTGCAGTTGTTTCGTTCGCTTGTTACCTTGATAAATACTTTCTAACAATTCCTAGATTTCTTTTGAAGAATCACAGTCCATAATTTTGCCAAAGATAGTATCATTCACAACTTGATGTAACACACTTACTGCTTTATACTTTCTGGAAATTTTCTCCTCATAAGCTTTAATTTGTGCGCCTATGGGATTATTCGGCAAAGTAGGCTCCTCATATGAAATTACCGCGTTCCAGAGTAATTGACCCTTCAAGAACGCCTTCATCTTCACAACCCACAAATTATAATTCTCACCGATGAAGAAAGGAGGTGAAATTCTAGAGGCGGTTGCTGTCGGCGAAGACATCTTCGATCGATTTCAGGCTCCGATACCACTATTAACAAAAGAGATCAATATGCCAGGATGAACAGAGAAGTAAACTCTGTTTTGTATATGGAAAAAAAATCAAGTTCTCCAAATTTTTAAGTGAGGTAGAAGAGATAAGTTTTTCGAACGGGAAGTTCTTTCTTACTTCATTCGAAAGTTTTCTGGCTTTTAAAGCCTTACAAAATTTACAGAATGCCACATGTTGGCATATTAGTTTGCATGACAAATTAACTTGCACTAATTACACAAGCTTAACTTAACAAAACAAACACAAATCATCTTCTGTTTAACAATTTAATTCTATCCGTGATTGTTTTACAGAGTGTGCAATCATTTCATCTGAGTTATGAGCAACATAAATAGGCATATTTTTCATCACGCGGAGGATAAATCATGAATCAACACTTAAGAAACATGTGTTGCATTTAGTTCGTTATTAGCATGTTGTGATTCGGATGCAGTCCTAGATCTTTGGTCTGTTTTCTATGGGATTAATTTTCATTATATGTAGAAGGCACATAATTTGATTCCAGTTCAATGCTGCCATTCTCAACACACAAGGTAAAAAGTAACCAAATCAAATCAAATCAAACATACTCAGTAAATTCCGCCCTTAGGCAGGGTCTGGGGAGGGTTGGATGTACGCAATCATACCCTCACCCCATAACAAGATGAGAAGATTGTTTCTGTAAAGATCCCCACCTCGAAAAAAAACAATACTACTACTAATAATAATAAAATAAAAATAATAAAAAGGATAAATAAGTATAACTGAAATACCTACTTACCCCAACCATACACTACGTACATACCGAAATAAATGAATGCCAACGCAAATAACGATCAATCTAAATAACTAAATACCTATTAGTCTAGAGATTAATAAGCAAATAACTACTCTATATAGTCTTATGTATCTTTAACCGTAATGTGGCATCTCTAACTCATCCTATCAGAGGTCATGTCCTCGGAGAGATTTAATCCTACAAAATCTAACCGAATCTGCTCATACCATGTCCTCTTAGGTCTCCCCCATCTTCGTCGCCCTTCGACTTGTAATCCTTCGACTCTCCTGACTAGATCGTCCAAACTCCTACTGCGTACATGTCCAAACCATCGCAGTCTTCCTTCCCTCAGTTTGGCATTTATAGATGCAATACCTAGTATATCTCTAAATACCTCATTTGGAATCTTGTCTAATCTCGTGAGACCACATATCCACCTTAGCATCCACATCTCTGCCACTTCAAATTTCCACACATGTGAAAGACTCATAGCCCAACACTCTGATCCATAGAGTATTGCTGGTCGTATAATCGTTCTATAAAATTTTCCCTTTAACTTGAGTGAGACTTTTCTATCGCATAACACTCCAGTAGTCGACCGCCATTTCATCCATCCAACCTTAAGGCGATGAACAACGTCACCTTCCACACATTCATCATTTTGTATGATGGATCCTAGATATTTGAAACTATCTTTTTGTTGGAGGGTCTGGTTGCAATCATAACTTCTATACTACTTTCTTCCGTTTCATTGACAAAATTACATGCCATATACTCCGCTTCGAGCGACTCAATTGGAGACTCTTAGCCTCCAATGTCTCTTTTCAACGCTCTAACTTAGCATTAACCTCCTCCTTCGTCTCAGCCACTAAGACAATATCGTTCGCAAACAACATACATCACAGTACTTCATCCTGTAGATCCTGGAAGAGTACATCCATAATTACTGCGAACAGAAACGGACTCAGTGTTGATCCTTGATGCAATCCTATATCCACTAAAAAATACTTTGTTTCTCCCACTAGGGTTCGCACACTAGTGTTTGCACCCTCATAAAGATCTTGTATAGCCCTCACATACATCTATGGGACCTTCTTGGTTTCTAAACATTCCCAAATAACCTCTCATAGTATAGTGTCATATGCCTTCTCTAAGTTTATGAAGACCATATTGGGATTCCATTTATGTGCCTGGTATTTCTCCATTAGCCGTCTAAGAAGATGGATTGCTTCCATCGTCGACCTCCCTGGCATGAAACCAAATTCGTTCTCCTTCACTCGCACTTCACCCCGTAGTCTAAGTTCAATAACTCTCTCCCACAATTTCGTAGTGTGACTTAGGAGTTTAATACCTCGATAATTGCCACATTGTTGCACATCACCTTTATTCTTATAGAGTGAGCCTACTATGCTACTTCGTCACTCCTCGGGCATCTTTCCTGTTGTCAAGATAATGTTAAATAAAGTCGTTAACTACTAAATCAACGTGTATCGTTAATCAATTTACTAATGTATTGTTCCCACCTCTCTCTTATATCTTCCTCCGAGAAAAGGGTTTTTCCTTCTTCATTCTTGATAAATTTGACAATATCAATATCTCTACTCTTCAGATCTCGTGTCTTTGCAAGCCTGTATATATCTTG
>JAOYMZ010068584.1:0-12392 GCA_025802335.1 Pinguicula primuliflora
ATAATATAAATATAAAATATTACTAATTATTTTATATTTATTACTAATTATTTTATATTTATTACTAATTATTTTGTATTCAGAGGCCGATTTATACTTATTTTGCAATACGTTACGTCATGTGTGGTGTCCTATGGGAGCCGTAGCCGTAAGGGGGTGTCGTGTATCGCTTTCGAATACAACTATACAAGACAAGTGAACTATAGTCCCACTATAAGGCACCTCAACTGTGTGCACACCCTCACACCCCTCACTCACACCATGTGTGAGCACACACATGATGTGAGTGAGGGGTATGCACACCATGTGTGAGCACATACATGTTGGTGTGTACCCCCCTATTTAGGAATGTGACAGAATGTGAGAGGGTGTGGGGTGCCGCGGGCCCTGATAGTGCCTTATTGCTAACAAGAAAATCTGATGAAATCAAATACCCTTTTACTCTGTTTGGATGTGAAGATGAGATTCAAAAAGGCTTACAAAAAAATTTAACTCCCACATGTCACATATGTATGTGTAAAAGTCAGTATTCGAGAAAGCGGCCGGCCAGACGCCTAGACGGCCAGAGACACAAAACCAGCCCGCTTTGGACCTGTGCGGAGTGGTAGAGCGGTCTGACCGGTGGGGCAGTCGCCCAGGCCGCATGAGCAGCTCGCACAGCCTATAATGCAACCTAGACAGCCGCACAGCCAATGGCGGATCTAATCCAAATTTATTGGGTGGGCTACAAAAAATTAAGCAAAAAAAGTGTGGGCTAATAAATTTCTTTTAAATATTTTATTGGGCTAAAAAAAGGGTGTGGCCAAGGGGACCTCGGGCTCACCACCCCCTGGGCCCGCCATTGCGCACAGACCCGTCTAAACGGACCGTACGGCCGCCCAGAAAAAATATTTAAACTTTTTTTACTGTAGGTTGGACTCTGGGACCAATCAAAAAGAGCATTTGCCCAATCCAGGTTGGACTCTGGGACCAATGAAAATCGTGGATTGAAAACAAAATGAGAAGTTTTAACTCTCAATCCAAGTTCAATGCCACAAGGTGTCTGCATAGAGAAGAGAGAGTGGGTTTTATGGAATAATTGGACAAGTAACCTCCGCAACTATTCTATTTTGAAATCAAACCTCCTATTTCATTTTTGATTTACTTTTAATGTTCTTTTACTTAAAAGGCATTAAAAGAAAAGAAATAAAATACTAAACTGTCTTAATATGTTCTAATCAAGTCAATCGCCGGAAGATTTTTTCACTAACCCATCATCGTCAAGAAAAAATTCTCCAAAAATTAAAAAACCCATAATCCTTCCATCGAAAACCTCGACTGGATCCTTCAATATGTCGTTCGAGAATTCTTCAGACATGCACGTAGACTTGGATCGAACAATTACTGGTATCGTAAAGGAAATCTTTTCGACGCACACGCTGCAGGCTCAACCAGCTTCACCACTGCAGACGGGAAGAATGATGAACGACCCATCAGAGTCTCAGGCAGCAAGAATAATGGTCGAACCAGAAACGTCGCAGGCTAGGGATTTAAATGGGGGTGATGACTCAAGTGGACACATTGCAGGGAGTTCCCCATCACCAAATCTTCTGGTACGTTGCAGGTTGTTCGTTGCGATTTGCGTTATGATAAATCACTTGCCCAACTCCGACGTGTTGAGAATGACTTCCTGCTTTTGAATTTGAATTTGAAGTTTTGTTTGATTGCTGTCTACATTTTATACACAGATGCGCATACCGACTGATGCACCTCAACTGTTAGGCTTTCCCATATACCAGCGGAGGTATATGACAGAGCACACACAGAGTTCCCTGTTAAAGTGACGGTGCGTCAGTCATTGCGGATTATAGGAGAGATAAAGGAGCGACTGAATAAATGAGAACTTGAAAAATTTTGAAGCACCTGTTTGGGTCATCTCCTTGATTTAGACAGCTCTTGGACGTCCCAAAGGAAAACATCCTCCGGTCAACTTGCCCATTTCTTACTGCTCAGGCGAATCAAAACTCCTAAGCGATTAGAGTTGTGATTTCTCGTAGAGGGAAAGTCAATCCGGTTTGGTATAAAGGAGTTTGCCATGATAACTAGGTTGAACTGCTCGAAGGCGCCAGTGACGGATCCTTCAATGAGTGATAATCGTATACGAGACAAGTACTTTCTAGGAAGTGATACGAAAGTCACCTTTCAAGAACTTAAAAACTTGGGGATACAATGACGGATAAGGCAAATGAGAAGAACCAAATCGAGGATAATAGTAATACAGAGAAGAAGAAGAAGAATGTGGCAGCCGAAATGTCTATTGAGGATACCAATGAGCAGCTCTCTGAGGGTAGGATTAAGATCTCCCCTGTTATACCTGCTAGAGGGTGTGATCCTAGCAGGTGATTATAAGAAAAACATCGATGGCCTTGCTCTGAGCATTGTCAATGATTTGACAGCGTTCAATGCCTATCCATGGGGCAGTAAGTCTTACATGGAGATAACAAAGAGCGTGGTACAAAAAACTCTCGATAAAAAGTACCAAGAACGAATCGTCAAAGAGAAGGATGGGAAAAAACTTCAAGCAGTCGATAAAGAGACTTACACCCTGACAAGTTTCCAGTTTGCTTTACATGTAAGTGGTTTTCATTAATGTATGTTCTCATGTGTATGTTTTATTAACGTGAATATTTACCTAAAATGTATGTACACTCCCTTTAAATAGATTTGGGCATTAGAGGCAATTTCCAAGCTCAGGAGGTTGTGTGGCCAGCGTGTTGATGGAAACACAATGAGGTTTCCTAGATGCCTGAATTGGAAGTGCTGTTATGCGACCGCAGGGAGAGAAGGGTAAGGAATCTCATTGATGTTTTCTGATAGCCCATTCGGGATTCTAGACTAATGCAGACCGGTACATCACGTATGCCGGGATACAAACCATGAACCCAGTCTACGTGTATACGTTGCCTAATGTCAAAGAGTGATATTCGCAGGAAAGACAAAGTATTTTGGCTTTTAATGATCCTTATGCATCAGAAATTCAAGTGGAATTGTCCGAGCGGAGTAATGCGGGTTACTTTTAATTGAGTGATCACCTATATGAGAGAGAAGATGGGCCGCTTCGAAGGAAAATTGTGGGGGTTGAATTTTCTAAAAACTCTCGCAGAACATGGTAGATATCCAGGACCAAAAATGACATAAATCATGAGAATCGAAACAGTGTCAGGAAGATATCTGTGTGAATTGTATTACTCGTTTAAGCAAACGGCAAAACAGTTCATGAACATCGCGTCTACTGATCAGCCAATAAAGTTGATACAACTTCACAAGGAAAGGTTCAAGGAGTGACACCTACTTATCCTATGCAGGTATCGACCGCAGAATTCTATCACAAAGTTTGAGTTTTTGTCTAGGAAGAATTTCATTTATGTGGGAGATTGTTGAAAAAATATACATTTCGTAGAGATTTCACTTAAGATTTGGAATAGGCTAGAGATGGAATATAAACGATTTCAAAATAATATATGATATTTGGATGAATGGAAAATTGATACCCGAAAAAAAAATACAATATGTGTAAGAATATTTCAAAAATGAGTAATATATATTACTGTACATATTATCTATTTGTGAAATATTTTAAATACAATTGATATATACATAAACTTATGTATATATATTTTGTAGAGGTTACAAATTAGTTTGTAACTTAAATACTTCAATTAGTAGGAGGTTATGGGTATTGATGTTGGAATGTGAAGTGGAAGAGTTTTTCTTCCTTAAATTTCATTGATTTTCTACAATTTATGTTGGCGAAAATCTCACGTAAATAAGGATTCTCTCATGCATTGAAAACACATACAAAATATTGAGTCAGGACTTCCTTTGGTTTCTTTCTTCTTTTTTTGGGCCCTTCACTGTTTTGAGTTCCTAGTGATAGAAGGAAGACACAGATTGAGTTCGTTGGAGTAGTGCTGCAAGTGCTGCGCAAAACTGCTTGTACTCTGTGTTGGAAGAATGCCTTGGAAAGGTGTTGGAAGAATGTCTTGGAAAGACACTATTCATTCTTGTCCCACATTGGTTTGAGAAAGTAGTTGAAGATGGTTTAAATATATTTTCCACTCTTGTGGTATGTAAGAATTGTGAGGAGTTTGGCATGCCATACACACGTGCCGCCGCCCGGCCCGGTCTGGACTGGTCCACACGTGCGCCCACGTGGCCCGGCCCGGTCATGCGTGTGTGTGTGTGTTAGCGCCTGCGGGCCTGGGTCAAGTTGTTGCTCCTCTTGGGCCCATCGATCTTTTTGGGTCAGGAAAATTAGTTTCTGCGTAAATAATTTTTTGCACTATCTCTCTAACTTGTAGAAGAAGAAATATTTTATGGACCCGGACGTGTTACGCGTTTTTGGGATTGTGGGAATCCAACAAACGTTTTTGTGATGGATACGAACTCTTGCAGTTTATGTTTATAAATATGGCTCTGTTTGGGATTCAACACACAGACGAAATATCCTCTTCTCTCTTCGGGTTAGACTTCGAGCAACGGTTAAGCTGTCTTCTCCAAACTTCTGTCCACGAGTGCACATGTTCGGAAGTGGCTGTTTGAACTATTGGGAGCGACCGGTGTTTGACGAACTGCACCACGGTTGTGCCGAAATCGCTTTCAAGGCAGTGTACACGTCCACGACACAATCTGAAAAGGGAATTCGATAAGTTCTCGTTCTAAGATATTTGCAATATATTAACTACAATTTGAAAGTGATTTTCCCATATATTGCAAATTATCATGGTCTCTGCTCCTCGTTTAACTCCTGATTTATCAAAGTTAGAACCTTTGGATGGTAATAATATTAAGCGCTGGTCAAGGAAGCTACTAATATTCTTTGAAGCCCTGGATTTTGATTATATCTTAACTGCTCCGCCACCACCACCGATCGTGGGTCCCCTGAACGAGATCGAGGCCGCTCAAGACACCGCAGCCATGAGGAAATTTGAGAAAGACAATAAGGCTGTTCGTGGACATCTTCTCAACCATATGGTCAACAATTTATTCGATTTGTTCATCATACACAAATCTGCAAAATTTATTTGGGATGCTCTAGAGAAAAAGTATGGTGCTGACGATGCTGGGAAGAAAAAATATATCGTCGGGAAGTGACTGACCTACAGGATGGAGGAGGGCAAACCAATTATGGATCAAGTTCATGTTTACGAGAATTTGTGTGCTGGCGTCCTAAATGAAGGAATGAAAATCTGTGAGGTCTTTCAGGCCAATGTTCTACTTGAACGATTCCCGCCGTCTTAGACTGATTATAGAAATCATCTGAAACACAAGAAGAGAGATCTGACCTTACAGGAGCTGATTAGCCATATGAGGACCGAAGATGCAAATTGACTCAAGGATAAGCACGATTCTGTTTCCCCTGATTATTCTAACACTCATCTTATTGAAACAGATTGTCCCTATCCTAAGTTCCAAAATGGAGGAAACAACAAAACCGAACAACAAAGAAGGATGACCAAGGGTCAGAAACCTGAAGGGAGAAAACTGATATGCTTTGTCTGCAATGCACCAGGCTATTGATCGTTTGAGTGCCCAAAGCGGAAGCTCTTGTTCAAGAAGACAAATCGTCCTGGTGCTCCCCGAGCTAATCTAGTGGACGACGATGATGAGGATGATGATGATGATGAAGTGATCGCTGCCATGATAACTGAAGTTAATATGATCGAGAACAAGGTTTATTGAATCGTGGACACTGGAGCAAACAGACACTTCTGCACAAATAGAGACTTATTCCAAGAGTTCCAGACAATACGTCAGGACAACAATGCTACATGGGCAACTCATAGACTTCTGGCATTCTTGGTAAAGGGAAGGTGATCTTAAAGCTAACATCAGGAAAGACTCTTGCCCTAAATGATGTCCTATATGTTCCATCCCTACGTCGGAATATAGTCTCTGGTGGTCTTCTCAAAAAGGCTGGAATCAAGCAAGTGATCGAAACTTACAAACTAGTGTTGATTTGAAATGAGAAATTTGTTGGGAAGGGTTACATGAGTCAAGAACTCTTTGTCTTAAATGTACTCTCTGATGAACCTAATCAAACCTCCACTTCTGCTTATATGATCGAGACTGTTGATATTTGGCATGGTAGACTAGGACATGTGAATGTGACCTCTATGGTAAGACTAAGGGATAAGTCTCTAATACCTGCAGTTGACACAAGTGAGTTTTCAAAATGTGTCATCTGTGTTGAAGCAAAACATCACAAGAAACCCTTCAAGATAGTCATTGATAGGCAAACCGAACTTCTCAACCTTGTACATTCGGATTTGGCAGATTTCAAGAATGCAAGAAGCAGGAATAGTCATCATTATTATGTGACCTTTATTGAGGATTTTTCGAGGTATTGTAGAGTGCATCTATTGAAGGCCAAAGATGAGGCTGAGAATGCATTTATGAGATATAAGGCTGAAGTGGAAAATCAGTTAAATAGGAAGATTAAACGATTGAGATCTGATAGAGGAGGTAAATATGGTTCTGTCCAACTGAAGGAATTATGTGAGAATAATGGGATTATTCATGAGGTAAGTGCTCCTCGCACTCCTCAGCAAAATGGTATAGATGAGAGGAAGAACAGGACACTAAAGGACATGATGAATGCAATACTCTTGAGTTCTGGGTTATCTGATGATATGTGGGGGGAGGCGGTTCTAACGGCATGTCATATACTAAACCGTATGCCTCATAAAAAATTGGACAAAACTCCATAAGAGTTGTGGAAGGGATATGGACCAAATCTGAGTCATTTCCGAGTATGGGGGTGTCTGGCAAAAGTGGGCATTCTTGATATGAAGAAGACTACCATTGGCCCTAAAACATATGATTGCGCATTTATTGGCTATGCAGGGAATAGTGCTGCATATAGGTTCATGGCATTAAGCGATCGAACCGTTTCAGAATCAAGAGATGCTGAATTTTTTTAAGAACATGAGATGAGTAGATCCGGTTAGATTTAGTAGGATTAAACCGCTCCGAGGACATGACCTCTGATAGGACGAGTTGGAGACGTCATATTACGGTTAAAGATATATAGGACTATATAGGACTATATAGAGTAGTTATTTGTGTATGGACCTCTAGGCTGATAGAAAATAGCGGGATATACTAGTGGATATTTGCACCTAATTGTATATATTGTATGTTATCTGTTTAGTTAGTTCCTTATTTGTGTAGGCATTTATTTTATTTCGGATTATGTAGTGTATGGTTTATAATTATTTCGGATAGTTATATAATTATAATTATAATTATTTTTATTTTATTATTATTATTTTTTAATTTTTATTTTATTTTATTTATTTTTTATTTTATTTTATTTTTATTTTTATTTATTTTTTTCGAGTTGAGGGTCTCTACGGAAACAATCTCCCCATCCTGTTGAGGGGTGGAGGTATGATTGCGTACATCTTACCCTCCCCAGACCCTGCCTAAGGTTGGAATTTACTGGGTATGTTTGGTTTTGTTTGATTTTTCTGTTCAAGAAACTTGATCTGCAACAGCCTGTTACTGCGAATGCTTTTGGAGAGCCAAGCTTGTCCACAGCAGCAATGAGATCTTCGCCAATTGCCGACGAAGTGAGAAGAAGCAAGAGGCAAAGGACAGAAACCACTTTCGGACCTGATTTTATCACATTGTACCTGATTGAAGCAGAGACATCTAACTCGTTGAATCTTGAGCAGCTGTTTGCTTTCATGATAGGTGATGATCTTCAGACTTATGACGAAGACATTCAATCAGTGGATGCTAGTTTTTGGAAAGAAACAATTAAGAGTGAGCTTGACTCGTTGATTGAAAATGGAACATGGAAGCTAATTGATCTACCTAAAGGATGCAAGTCTATCACCTGTAAGTGGATCGTCAAGAAGAAGTTGAGACCTAATGGGTCTATTGAACGGTTTAAAGCAAGACTTGTGACTAGGGGATTTACAAAGAAGAAGGGGATTGACTTCTTTGATACTACCTCACCTGTGACCAAAGTTGGGATCATTAGAGTATTGATTGCACTAGTTTCTATGCACAATCTATTCATTCATCAGATGGATGTCAAAACGACTTTTCTTAATGGGGATTTGGATGAGGAGATATACATGACTCAACCAGAAGGATTTGTGGTTCCACGATAGGAAGACAAGGTGTGTCGGCTACTGAAGTCTCTCTATGGACTAAAACAAGCACTCCTGCAGTGGTACGAAAAGTTCAACTCTACCATGATCGGGTATGGATATATATCAAATGCTTCAGATTCGTGTGTCTACTCGAAAAGGTTTGGATCAGACTACGTGGTCATATGTCTATATGTGAATGATATGCTGGTATTCAGTAAGAGTATGGGTGCGATGGACGCAACGAAGAAATTTCTATCATCCAAGTTTGAAATGAAGGACCTCGGAGAGGTAGATGTGATATTAGGAGTAAAGATTGGAAGAATTTCGAATGGGATCACCCTCTATCAGTCTCATTATCTTGAGAAGGTGCTCAGAAGGTTTGATCACTATAATGTCGAGCCTGTTCGATTCCCGTATGATCCATCTATCCACTTGAAAAAGAATATAGATGTGGCAGTAACCCAGGAAGAGTATGCCAGAGTAATTGGAAGTGTTATGTTCCTCATGAACTATACTCGCCCTGATATTGCTTATGCAGTAAGCCGATTGAGCAGATACACTCATAATATCAGTGATGAGCATTGGACAGCTCTTCGTCGGTTACTCAGGTATTTGAGGGGCACCATGGATTGGTGCTTGCACTATGGGCGATTCCCTGCAGTGCTGGAAGGATATTGTGATGCTAACTGGGTTGCTGACAATGATGAAGTGAGCTCCACTAGCGGATATGTATTCACTCTTGATGGAGGTGCTGTGTCCTGAAAGTCTGCAAAACAAACATGCATTGCTTGTTCTAGTATGGAATCGGAACTTATTGCGTTTGAGTTAGCTGGACAAGAGGCAGAATGGTTGAGAAACCTACTGGCTGACCTACCCATGTGGGAGGGAAAGACTTTTCCCGTGTCTATTCATTGTGATTCACAGGCAACCATTGGGGTTGCTAAGAACAGTGTCTACAATGGGAAGAAGAGACACATTTGGATTCAAAAGGAATGATCAAACAACTTCAGAAGAATGGAGTGATTGCATTGGACTTTGTGAGATTCGAGAAGAACCTGACAGATTCGTTCACAAAGGGACTGTCAAGAGTATTAGTTTTTGATTCAGCAGAAGGAATAGGATTAAAGTCTGCGGGCTAAGGGACATTTGGTTTACTCTACTTTTGTTATGTAATGTTCTTTGTGTCTTTCCTATTTCGTATTGGAGTTTATTTATGCATCATGACTTATTCCTTATGAGCTTTCCATAAGTTGATTTACATTGCGATGTAGTACTGTTGGAATCTAATGCATTTATTTTTCTTGACTGCTGTTGATAGATTCATAGCCCGTGCGTGGGTAATTCAAGGAAGAGGGACTTGATGAATCTGTCGCCCATGATGGAAAGTCACGCTATGAGGCGTGCGTCATGATCTGTGGGCTGACGTCGATGGAAGTTCTTTTTTGTTCTCCTAATATGTGGGGGTGTAGAGAATCGTTGCAGATGACTCTCCCCAATTGTGGGGGTAGAGAGCCATAGGTTATCCTGCGATTCTCCTCACTTGAGGGGCAGAGAACGAATGCAGACGACTCTCCTCAATTGTGGGGTAGAGAGCCGTATTGATGATTTTGCGATCCTTCCCATGCGTGGGGGTAGAGGATCATTGTAGACTGCTCTTCCCATGCGTGGGGATAGAGAGCAGTGACCCCGATTTGTGATCCTCCTCATGCGTGAGGGTAGAGAATCACTGCAGACTGCTCTCCTCATGCGTGAAGGTAGAGAGCAGTGACCATGGGTATGTGATTCTCCTCATTTGTGAGGGTAGAGAATCATTGCAGACTACTCTCCTCATGTGTGGGGATAGAGAGCAGTATCTATTGATTGTGGTTCTCCTCGTGGATGAGGGTAGAGAACCAAAGCAGACGACTCTCCTCATGCGTGAGGGTAGAGAGTGGTAGGATGTGACTGAGGATGAGCCGTGAGCTCTTAATGACTCCCTCCCAAGTGTGGGGGCGAGAGAGTCACCTAATTGGATGTGGAGGTTGGCCACCTTCTATGAAAGAAGTTAGTCTACCTTCCTAGAGCATTCATGAGACGAAGGTATGCGCATGGGCTGGAAATAAATGCGCAATTAGTATCGCGGAGTACGTACACCTGAAAGAGCTCTGTATGTGATATAAGGTTAGTGACCCGAGCCCAAATGAGATCAAGACTTAGTTCACTCATGAGTTCAAAATATAGTTCACTCACTGGGCCAGTGTTGTAATCTTAGCTCACAACTTGTCATTTCAAATCAAAAGATATTGACACTTAAGTACATTGTTCTTCCTTTGCTCGGAGAAAAGACTTTCCAAGTCATTTGTGGGGGAATGTTTGATGAATGCCTTGGAAAGGTGTTGGAAGAATGTCTTGGAAAGACACTATTCATTCTTGTCCCACATTGGTTTGAGAAAGTAGTTGGAGATGATTTAAAAATATTTCCCACTCTTCGTGTATGTAAGAATTGTAAGGAGTTGGGCATGCCACACACACGCACTGCCGCTGCCCGGCCCGGTCCGGTCCACATGTGCACCCGCCCGGTCCGGTCCGGTCGGTCGGTCGGTCGCGCATGTGTGTGTGTTAGCGCCTGCGGGCCTGGGCCTGATTGTTGCTCCTCTTGGGCCCATCTATCTTTTTGGGTCAGGAAAAATTAGTTTCTGCGGAAATAATTTTTTGCACCATCTCTCGAACTTGTAGAAGAAGAAATATTTCATGGACCCGAACATGTTACACATTTTTTGGGATTGTGGGAATCCAACAGACATTTTTGTGATGGATACGAACTCTTGCAGTTTATGTCTATAAATATGGCTCTGTTTGGGATTCAACACACAGATGAAATATCCTCTTCTCTCTGCAGGTTAGACTTCGAGCAGCGGTTAAGGTGTTTTCTCCAAACTTCTGCCCACGAGTGCACGTGTTCGGAAGTGGCTGTGTGAACCTTCGAGAGCGACCGGCGTTTGACGATCTGCACCACGATTGTGTCGAAATCGCTTTCAAGATAGTGTGCGCGTCCACGACACAGCCTAAAAAGGGAATTCGATAAGTTCTCGTTCTAAGATATTTGCAATATATTACCTACACTATGTTGTATCCTGTGAGACGAATGTATATATTGTCGAAGCACATGTGAGAGAACTATTTCTTTAATTCGTCCACGTTTCTTTTCCTTCTCCGTCCAATAATTTCTCCACGTCCAATAATTTCAATTTTTGCAACTCTTTTTTTCAACTCATTTGTCCTCTTGACACATGTGGCAATAAATGTGCTTATCTCCCTGCCGACAGTTAGGGATGAAAAAATTGATCCCGCTCACACTGTTGTTGCTTGGGTAATATCAACTAGGGGCAGGGACTGGTTAGCGTTTACCCCTGCCAGCCCTACCCTGCCCTATCGTGTCAAATTTCGATACAATGCCCGAAATTACAACACTATGAATATATATATTATGTCGCTATATAAATCCATCTAAAAAGATTTATTACAAGATAAACACCTCTATTGGACAAATTCCTTCAACTCATTCTTCTCTGCGGCCTATTCTACACATTTAGGTAAATAAATTTAACAAAAATGCTTATGTATAAAAAAATTTATATAAATTTTATACAAACTATTAACACTCAAGATTATTGTGGGGACAATTCATAAATATGATCTAAAAAAATAGATTGAATCCAATAATTGATGTTAATTTGTACACCTAACATTTATGTAAGTTTATTTAATTTGTCAATTCTTCATAAATGAATCTTTTTAATCTTAATTATTGATTTGACATTGAGTTATTCTTGCTTTTGACTTTTGGTACATGATTTTTCTTCTTAAATCTTGATGAGATCTTGAAATGCACAAAAAGGAGTAAAATTCAATTTACACCAATATGGTTTGACGTAAAGTTATTTTATTTATTCGATGTTTAAAAATTGACAACTTACCTCCTTGTGGTTTACAAAAGTATCAAAGCGCCCCCTTATTTTTATTTTTATTAAAATTAACAATGATAAGACTGAAATACCCTTAGCTAAAAAAAGAGTAAAATGCACTTTACTCCCTTGTGGTTTGAGATAAAGTTATTTTGCCCCCTTATGGTTTGAAAAATGACAACTTACCTACATGTGTTTTAAAAAAATAGCAAATTACCCCTAAAATGATTCATTAATATTTTTAAATTAATATATATTACTAAAATATAAAGTCTAAAAAATAATACAATAAAATTAAAACATA
>JAOYMZ010068605.1:0-12392 GCA_025802335.1 Pinguicula primuliflora
TTAAATATTTTTAATTTATTTTTTATATAAATATATGGGCATATACGGGCCAAACAGGCGGGTAAAACGGGCCAAACAGGCCAAACGAACGGGTAAAACAGGCCAAACAGTTACAGATAAAACGGGCTAAACAGGCAAATACGGGCTAAGCCCGTATCCTCCCGTCAAAAAAACGGTCCGGTCCGGATCGGACAAAGCCCGCCCGCCCGTATGCCACACTCTAAGTCCATAATCCTTCCAAAAACTGATTCCGCAACAGACTGATGTAACACACTCATGGTTCTATAATGCCTAGAAATCTTTTCTTCATAAAGTTTCACTTGATTCACATTGTTTGCATTCGGCTGCAAGGGTTTGACATCAGACTTCACAGCGTCCCACAACAACTGGCCTTTAAGATAGGCCTTCATCTTAACGGCCTAGATCTGGTATCCTTCACCGGAAAAATATGGAGGAGATATTCCAGCTGAAGGTTGCATAGACGGACTTTGAGCGGTCATGGAGGCTCTGATACCACTGATAGAAACTATAAGGACTTAGTTTAGAGAGGAAATTATTGAAGAGAAAGGTTATTGTCTTGATATGAACATAATTGTTCTGATCTGTTCGAAGAGTGTTTCTACTCGAAGGGTTTCTTCACTGATAGACAAAATATGATTGAGGGAAAAGATATCTTCTCATTCCAACGTTTTCCCATATATACAAACTGAAGGCGGTGTTACAAAACAAAAACACGCCTTCTCACATGCGATTTATACATCCGATATATTATGTTTTAAAAAAAAACTATTCAATATAACAAACACATCAGACTACCATGTCTGCTTAGCAGAACTCAGCATCAGATAAACGGGAACAACCTGCATATTTAACAGACAAGGGCTCTTTCAGCGGAACTTCAGACAAAGCCTTAACTCTACAGTTGTTGTCGCCTGTTGATGTCTGCTCTGCGTCTCCCACCTTCTCCTCTATATTAGAACATTGACACCCATCAGTTGATTGCAGGGAACAAGAATCTGAACCAACTTTTCCATCCTTCAGGTCAGTGAACGCTGAACAACTCAGGCCAAAGTTGAATATGGATGAGAAATCACTCATTATATGATGATTCTCCAGTAAACTTGGGGGAAACAAACTTTCTTCTATCCCTAAGAAGCAGTCTGAAGCACTTAATAATAGAGGATCAATATCGACATTTGCTTGCCCGACATTCCACAACGTTCTGGTACGATGTTTGGGCATACATTAAAAGGTATGTCTGTTTTAATTATGATTATGATGCAATATCATGACATACGATGCATTAGCAAGTATTTGATATATATATATGGTGCAGGATCCGATGACAGTAAAAAAACAGGATTTTAGACATGATTTTCAATTCCGGCCACTAGGGTTGCTCGTTGACGGAATTGGGCACATCGTTAAAAAGCTTACACATAGAATTGAATATGTTCAAGTTTTGGTGATATTCTGATGACGTTATCACAATTTAACGGAGGGTTATAAATCCCCTTGGGTTAAGTAGTCCTAAATAGGGTTTTAGAAAATTCCGGCGACTTCGTCGCCGGAACCGAAACTAAACATGGGGCTTATGATCTCTTATGTATAAGTTTTCTAACGATGTGCCCAATTCCGTCAACGGACAATCCTAGTTGCCATAATTGAAATGCATGTATAAAATCATGTCATCGGAACCTGCCCCAATTATATAATATATGAAGCATTTTTAAAAAAAAAAAGAATTAAAATTAAATTTTAAAACAAATTCTTCTCTTTCTTAATGGGATAACGTCTCCCATTTCGTATCTATCGCCGGATACAAAAAATTCGGGTCCGTTCCTTGCGTTATCTTTCCATTTTGGAAAGATCGTGGCGATCGTGGCCAGATTTTTGGCCGTTTACTTTTACTCTTGCCGATGTTCGTAGCGGGTACCTATTTTTCGCCTCTGGTTCGTCGCGCGCCGCCGTCTCTCTCCACCGTTATGTCGTATATTGCTTGCCTTGATGATGATTTAGGTCGAGATAAGCTTTAATCTTCTGAATTTTACGAAAAAAACTATAGAATCGCCTGGTTTTGGTGGTGCGTGCGTTACACCATTTCTGTTGTCGCCGGATATGAAATCCGGCGACGTGCTGCGAAATTTTATTTTAAAACCTTGGCAGTGATAGCACGTGACGAACACGCACCGCCCACCAGTCGGATTCTGATGGGCTTTTCAAATGCGTACGACGGCGTCGGTTGGAGGGTGCGACCGGATCTACGCGGCGAGCCAAAAGGACAAGGACGGCCGGAAAAATGGCCGGATTTGGGCCGTGCATGACGAACACGCACGGTTTCCGGCGGTGCGTGCGTCACACGCACCGCGTCCGGCCGGTGGCTCCGAATAGGGCAGATCCGGGGGACGGGCAGTTTCGTCCGAAAAAGGACATGAACGGAAAAGATTAGAATTAACACGAATGAATCTGGATTAATACAGATCCGGGAGCGGCTCCGATACCACTGTAGATCTATATCAATTGTAGTAAAACGAATCTAGATAAATATGTACGACGAATATACCTTGATTATTGCGAAAGCTTGGTAGGAAATCGTATTCACCCGTACTGTAGAAATCACGCTTGAAAGAGGCTATGAAAAGTTTCTTTGGTGTTCACGAATCAAATCTCTTCCCCGGAGGATGATTAGGACGCAAACAGAGAAATCTTATATTTTTTGTTCTCAACGCATGAGTAAGAATGAGAGTGTTGTAATTCTCTAAGCTTTGGTGGCTTTATATAGAGAATTAAGTGGGCTTAGATGAATAATGAGCTTAGATGGATAATAGGTTTAGATTAAGTTAATTAATCAAATTAATTAACATTAGTATCATTAACGCCCAACAATCTACACACATACGTCTTGCACAGATCGCAGAAAAGAGTCGAACAGATCTAAGGCTCCCCACTAATCAAGATTGAACCACTCAGATCCGTAGTTAAGACAACAATTAACACGATGTTCACATAGTTTTATATTTTCAACCACACCCCCTTCACAATTCACACAGTCTCATCCCCTCACAGAAGTCAATGCTCCTACCCATTCCATATCGACGAAGTTCCACGTACCTTCTACATTCTTCCTCCAAGTTTTTCTTCAATAGTTGTGGCTCCAAGTTTCTCCGATTCCTTCTCACTAGCTGCAGGATCCTCCAAATTGGCTGCAGATCAGTAGGGTTAAGCCCATTTTTTATGGACACAAACCATATTAAAATAATAATGATAGGTGTACATAATTTTGATATACATAATTATGCATAACTAATAGAATGTATACATGTGTTGTTGTAATTGGGACCTCACATACTTTATTAGTGAATCATTCTACGTATACGCGTTTTACTGATTGTACATAATTATTTACATCAAAATTATTTATACTAATCATTACTGCATATTAAAATGTACAATTCACCCTCCAATGTTGGGAAGGATAAATTGTCGTTATTTGGCCCATGGGTAAGTGTAAGGCCCAATTTATATTTATTTTCCAAGAAAAATTAAATGATTGGCCTAACAAGGATCCAATCTAATTAAAATAGTTACGAGTTTAATTATCGTCATATCGAAATTTTAAACAAAATTCTCATACCTTATAAAATGATTTTCCATTTCTTGAATAATAAGATAAAAAATTTAAGAGAATAACATTATATAAATAAATACAAACGATTTATAGATAATATGTTTCATTGTAACGTAGATGAGAATAAGTAGCTCATTGAAAATGTCACAATAATAATGGTAATAAGTATTGAATGATCTATCTACTGTCCTTTGCCAATTAAGTCGTCCTCATATAATACTCTCCATTTCGGGAACTAAGATATCATGTGTAGAACAAAAATTAAGAACTTCTTTTATAATTCAGTCTAACAATCTATCATCAATTCTAGACTTTGTCGGTTATTGTTTCAATTTTTCAAATAAAGTTAAAGAATGAATTATGTTCAATGTCTTTTGTTGAAGTGATGCAAACTGGTTCATCTAAATGAGAAAACATATGGCAATAGTCCTATTTTACTTGTCTATCCTTAGAAATAACATTAAAAATCTTTTTCACTGCATTCCACATGTATAAAATTCGGGCAATTATTTTGAAATGTCCCATCGAGTATCTTCCGCTATAATTAAACTTGTCACCTGATTCATACATTTTCCGATAGTAATTTCATCACTTTCAACTGTTTTACAATATTATCGTAGTGCATGAGATCTTGGTAGAACTTTTCGGTAGAACTCATATAAGTAGACATAAGAAAGATAAATTGTTCAGAAAAAGACATAGTTTGCATAACTGAAAAGAGAAATGACCACCCAACTCTATCTAAATTCTTAGACATGTCCAATTTAATTAACATAAATGGTGCCTGAGATCGTGTGCGGATTTTAGGGGATGTTTGCAAGTTCTTGTACTTATGTAGAAGTAATTTTTCATAAGGTCTTCTGGAAAACGAACTTCTATTGAAAAACTGAAAAGTGTTTGCAAAATATGCTTGTCTACAACAAAAGTCAAAATAGAGTGTTTGTATATTATTAATTTGAAAATTACTTTTGTAATATAAATTTAACAAATGACTATAGTTTGAGAATATTGAATTGTTTAAGAAACTAAAAATATCTTAAATTTAATATTTTAAATATTTATAAAAAGTTCTCCGCGAAAAACACACTCAAAACAACTCCAGATGCTTTTGACTTTTAGACTTTTTTTTTACTTCTCCACCGCAAAAGCTAAAAGGAAAAACAAAGTTTTCAAACACTTCAAATTGACTTTTCAACCATCAAAAGTCAAACGATACTTTCCTGTGGAATTTATAAACACTCACTTAATATGCTATCAAAAATATTATGATTGATGAGGCCGATTACAACTGAGAGATAATAGTGGACAGACCCGGCCAGAACTACTTATTATACAGGCAATCTTTTGAAGTGTATTACAAAGAGAGACCGCAATTGAGTAATGGATTGTGAATTTTTCACCTTGACGATTAGGGATAAGCACGATGTCAGAAAAATTAAGACGATTTGATATGAAATCAACAATACTTAAAATTTAACTGAAATTCTTGGGTTTGGGGTAGGGATGGGCATTCGGATCGGAATTTTTCGATTTCGAATTTTGAAATTTTCGAATTCCAAAATTCTAATTCGAAATTTTGAATTGTCTGTTTGGATCGGAACGGGTCCCACTTTTTATTCCGAATAATAATTCGGAACGGAACAGGTTTTTAAGTTTGGAATCCGAAATTCCGAAATATTTTTTTAGGCGAATATTTAAATTTTAAAATATCATTCCTTACTATGACCTAACCCAATTATTTTATTTACCCGTCCATAGTTATTAGTCCGTAACTTATGTTGGGTTCTTCTTCTTCACTTATTCAATTCCCACTCGTCTTCCTAGAAAACCTAATCGGTTTAGCCTCACGTCACGCCTCAGTCTCCAAGCTCCAACGCCTGACGCCTAGTGAAGCAAAATCCAAACAACAGGTAACATTCTACTTCTAGAATCAGTTGGGTTCAACTCTATTTTATAGAATCAGTTGGTATCATTTATAAGCTTGTTGTTGTTGGGTGTGGTATTCTGCCTGCGACAAGCTTCACAATCACAATGAACTTTTGTAGCTGAAACTTTTGCAGCAGCTCTTGATTTTGATATTTTGTTAGATGAGTAAGTATTATTATAATGGTATTTTGTTAGATGAGCAGGCGAGTAGCTAAAAATTTTGTTCGTTTGGTTTGGAATGGGATGATCAAAATTTTATTAAACTGTCCACCTCGTTTTGGAATCAGCAGCTGAAAGTTTTGTTCGTTCATTGTGAAGCTTGTTTGTTTTACCCACCTCGGAACTAAATACTAAATTTCGAATTTCGAAATTCCGAATTGTAATACGGAACGGAACGGGATTGCAGTTCGGCTTTCGAAATAATTTCGGAACGGATGAAAAATAGGCTATTCCGAATTCCGAATTTCGAATGCCCATCCCTAGTTTGGGGTGTGTGCAGTGAGGTAACTCACTGTATATTATGCAGTGCCCATGTGCCACTACGGGATTGGTGTGGCGGTGGTCCGGTGTTTAACACTTTTGCGCGAGCTAGCTGACCGACCAATCCTGCAATGCTGACACTGCATAGAATACAGTAAGGAGTTTAGGGTTTAAGGAGCTTGCAGTATACTCCCCAATCCCAATTCCAATTCCAATTCCAATTCCGAAATTCTTGTATCGAGCGGACCATAGACCAACGATGGAATGGAACTACATTATGAGACAGATATCCATCCAACATGTTTCTAACCGATAATTTATGAGATTCTGCTCCTCATCCTGACCAACCTTGCCAGTGTTTCTTGAGCCGACAATGTCAGGGAGTGATTGTGTCCCAGCATCACTGTCCTGATACTGATGCAGGTTCTGCACAGCTCTTCTCCGCTGTCGAAATGGCCACCGCGCAGAAGTAGCTTGGCTCTCATTTCAAGCAGCGTGGCTTTCAACAACGTGACCTCTTGCCAGACGTGCTCGTCCATCCTTTGATTGGATTGCAGCGTTTTTTTCCAACACAGGGAGGATCCATGTGACAGATCCTGTATTCGTGATACGAAAGATTTCTCCACTTCATCAAGCACATTAGTGCATACTTTCAAGAGCTCCAAAGCTGCTTTGCACCTCGAGAATGTGGTAAACGCCTGTATTGCCAAAGGTATATATGTTTTCTTGATGAAAAAAACCATGTCCATGGCTTTGAGTTGAACGAGTGGGGGTTCGGATTTGAATCCCAAGAGGAGGAATGCTGCAGCCCAGAGATGTTCAGGACTACCTGCTACTGGATTCCCAGCTTTTCTTATGCCTTGAATGGTGGCATTTGCAGCAGCCAAGCCATATTTCCATCTGGCATAAATCTGTGTTATGGGGTGGAACTGGATCCAACATCCGGGCCGGTTTACATTCCGTGCCAAGCCTAGACGAACCATGAGGAGCGCTGAATCCTCCTCATTCTTCTTCCACGTTTGGTTTGATAGAAAACACTTGGTCCATTTCTTCAACTTATTTGTTGTTGTGGATGATGGCACATAATGTGCTGCTGAACCTAGTAGATTTGCTGGGATGGGAACCGGGGCGAACCACGCTCCGGCCTGAAGCATTCTTGAAGCAAGAATGTTGTTGTTGTTTCCTTTGCCTTGACACAGAACAGCATCACAGAATGACAAGAGTTTCATTAAGAAAGGGCTGGTCCTGCAGAATTGCTGCTCTGCGTGGCTCAAGCTCAAGGTGCAATTTACCTCATCACTTTTGAAATGGTTCAATGCCTCAAATAGAGCAGATGGTGCAATAAAAAGTTCAGACAACAGAGAGCCCATCACACATAAACCAAGACTCGAGCTACCGAGTTTCTCATCAAACTTGCCGAGAAACTCTACCTCTCCTGCATCATCCTTCTTTCGCTGCTTCCCTCGTATCAGCATCATTGCATCAGAGAATGGCAATGTCTGTATCTGAACCGTGTGGAAATTCATCACTTTGGGCAACTGGGTCGTGATGATTACGTGGGTGGCACCCGTGTTTCTTGGTAATAATTCATGTAGGTCCTTGCCTTCCCACCATTCCCTCTCCGATTCAAGATTATCGATGATCAGCAAATAAGGCATGTCCCTGAAAAGCTCCCTTTTGACCCTCTTCAACGCCTCCGATTCATGTTCATCGAAACTCCGAATCCTTCCTCGTTCTTTCTCTTCATCTGCTGCACTCACATCTAAGCCCATGTTTACAGACATGGTCATTATGTTCTGCCTCAGGTAACGAGATTCCCCTCCAACCCAGAAAACCATCTTGTATCTTTGTGAATACCTGTAGGCAAATTCCAATGCTAACTCAGTTTTTCCAACTCCTGGGGATCCAGTGATGGTGCAGTAGCTCTGGGATTTCCCATTTTTGGACTTGTACTTGTGGATATTTCTATCAATGGCTGGATCAATCCATGCCTCCAAGTTGGGTTCTTTACACCTTCCAACCTCAACATCAATGTACTTCTTCTGTGCTCCAACAGCTTTTTCTTGATATCCGAACAATGCAGCTTCTATATCCATCATCTCTTTCTCCCTTCCCACAAAGAACTTGTTTCTTGGGAAGGGTAATTCTTCATTCCCATCTATTTCCTTTTCAACGGCACACTTCCTCCCAAGCTTTGCCTTGAGAATCGCAGCAGTTTTAGTTACGCAGCTTCTCCAATTACCATCATTGGCTTCCAGGCTCAACTCTTGAAATCTTGCCAGACTATCTAGGGTTTCATTACAAATACGGTCCTTGTTCTGTTCGAAGAGGCGAGAGATTTCATTTGCATCGGTGTCGAAAAATAAAGGGATCAGATTCTTCTTCTGAGCGAAGAATCTGATCTCCTCCACCGTCCGATGGTTCACGAGACTGTAACGCGTGACCAACACCACTCCGAAGGCGACCGAGCAGATAACTCTGTCGGCGATTTCGTGACTTTGGTTGTCTGCGTATTGTGCTCTGTCGGCTACGAAGCAGGCGATGCCCTGAAGCTCGAGCTCAGATTTCAGCCATTTGCAGAACCTCACGAGATTTGGGTTCTGCCCGTTGAAGCCTATGTAGACATCGCAGCTCCTGAGTTTGGCGTTTGACGACGCAGGAGAAACGGAGCACTTGGCAAACGATATTCTCGGTATGGGGAAAGTAAATGAAATCCTGGGTGCCATCTCCTGGCCTGAAACAGGAATACAGGTGACAGTTTTGAGTTTTTGTTTGTACGGCTCATCGGAAAAACAGTCCTGTCCCTCTGGAGTAGGTGTATACGAGGTGCTCGGTATATCGTCTGACTGAGACCCACAATACGATACCGGCGGCGATGGGTGAGTCAGTGTGGTTGCCGGGGTTGCAGTCTCTTCCGTAGTATTTGTTAGACCTGTGGTGGCTCTGGGAGATATGTATGGAGATTGCAATGCAGAAACAAATGCTGAGGAAGGAGGGGAGATAAGAGGAGAACAGTAAGGGGATGATGACAAGGAATGTGTCAACAACAAGTCCTTGTGAAGTGAATCTGGTGCTGAGGTTTTAATGGTGAGTGTGTTTGGATGAATGATGGGGATCTCTACAGACAACTCTGCTTCTCCATCCATGCTGTGAAAAATGTTAAGTTGCTTGTCCCCAAGAGTTGGTCCTTTTTGGGGTTGTGGTTTATAAATTTTGAACCCAAATCCTGAGATGCTTGTTGTTTGTACCAGGTTGGTAGAGTTCTTCTTCACATGCCTGAAAGACACCCCATTTCTGTCAGCACCATTCACAACAACAACCATCTCCAGAATTCAATGTTAAATCACAAGGCAACTGGAAAGTTGCAGTTGGGATTCTTGACATATGACAGGTGCAATTCAATGTGTGCTGGTGAATGAGAACTGACCTCTTCAGAGTATGAATGCAACAGTGGAACTAGTGAGAACAACAGCAGGTTGAGGAAATCCCCCATGTGGCTTCTTCATCACTTCTTCCATTGTGGGCCAAAAGGGATGAATCAAGCCAATTAGTTCAATTCAACGCAACAAAGAATAGAGGGCCAGAAGAGAGAGCTGCACTCTCACAGGTAAAAAGAGCTTATTCTCTTTATGCTTCTTGAACTACACTTGGCCTGTCTCCATTACTCACTTTTGGGTGAAGATCAGAAGAAGAGATATGGGTGACCCCTACTCCTGGGAGCCCATCTATCTGTCTTTTTCTGTCTTCTCTTCAATACCCTTATGGTGAAGGGAGGAAATCGAGTGCGGGTTGGATGGATCTAAGAGCTTTGAACATAAACAACTAAGAAATAAATGCTTTAAAAGTAGCTGCAGACTGTAGTTAATGCTTGCCATATTCTGAGATTTTTTTCGTTTGGACAGGTAATGTCATATTCTGAGATGGTTATTCTAATCCGATTTATGCCTTGGTCTTGGTGTTATTTATTGTTTTTGTGAAGTAGTACTGTATTGAATATATGATCACGATTCAACCTCCTTATCTTATGTGTTAAGCGCACGAGCCAAAGATTGGTTCAGACAGAACTCGGGGGTAACAAGGCATAGGGGAGAGAGGAAGCATGAACTCAGACAGACCTTGTCGGCGGTTTCTGTTGTAATTCAACAAATGTGTTAGAATGTATTATAATATAAGAAAGCAATCTATAGATATGCACAAATGTTTGTCCAGACTGCATTCTAATCCTGAGGATCAACAGTATTTTAAAAACTGAGTGATCCATTCCTGTAAATCGAATCAACAATGGATCGTCGGAATTAGAATTCTAGCAGTAAATGTGCTTGCCCGAGATGTACTGAGGTGTATTTGAAAATTTTGGCATGTAAGTCTGTATGTGTGTGTGAAAATGCGTGAAAAATTGAAGTCCGTGTAGGTGTACTATTCTGACATTTTTGGGGGCTAAATTGGGCTCTGGTAATTGGAGCTTGACCAGTACAACTCAGGACTGACCCAAACCGGCCAATAGTAGTTCTGTAGTTAGAAAATTAGAGAAAATTTACCAGTTTTTAGATCAACTAAACTTTATACTAATTAAAATTATTAAATGTTATCCAAAATTGTGTATTTTATTTTTATTAATAAACATACAAGTGCAGCCCATTCATTATCCCGATAAAAAATATTAGACTGCAACACATCCAAATTTGTTTAACCATACAAGAAATGATGATAAATAATTTACTTAAACAAAAAGATTATATGTGTTGCAATTCTAACTACTAGCTTAAGTGATGAATAAATACATAAAATAAAACTCATAATTAAAAGTTGAAGACAAGAGTTATCTTGAGTCATGCTACATGTCCAAAAAATTAATCCATACAATTCTGGATTGTATGTAAAATAAATTTTGATTTTAATTTTTCTTTTTATTTTCAACATGTAAAAAACATATTTTTCAGAAATATATGATCAATTTGTACTGACATCAAACTTTCTCTAAAAAGAAATGTTCAAATTTTTTAAAAATGCCTTCTAATAATTTTTTAGTGCACTTTCTCGCGAGACACCTGGCTCCACGTAGCTAGTGGACTTGCAATTAATTATTTGTTTATCAAATAGTGTTTTAAGTTATATTATTATTATCACGTACTTAGTAGGTGTATCATATTTACAAATAATTAAACATAATTACTTATAAAAATGTAGTACTTAGTAGGTAGGTGATCACGTGAAAGTCAAAATTACTAAAGTCTACGCACCTTGTAACCTTGAAGGAAGAAGAAGATTATGGATAATTTTATTACAAATAGTTTAGGTGGATGGTGCAGAACTATGGCATATATGCTGTCATTATAACCCTCTTAGATTCTTTTTTTATTAAATTAAGTGGCTCGAATGACTATCACACTTCTTAATTAAGATATTTATACACTAATCACTTGATCTAACAAGTAATAGATACAACTCTATTAGATTCTCATCTTAATGAAGAGGGAACATGCTACTCCAGCTAGAGAAATGGATGAATTTAACAGATTCATTGCAAATGCTAATTTGGTTGGCCTTCTATTCCTCTTTAAAAACTTCACTTGGTTCAAATCGTATGGTCTAAGTACTAGCAGGTTGGGTTGCTTCATACTATCTGCAAATTGGATGCTAAAATAGCCTAATTTCACTTAACACTAGATTGACGGCATTCTGATCATCGTCCTCTACTTCTAATGGATGATTTTGTGAATTGGGGTTCTAAACCTTTCAAAGTCCTTGATGCTTGGTTTCAATACTCAAACTATGTCGAGTTTTTTAAAGATGTTTGAACAAAAACGGAATCTTATGGTACCCCTGAAGAGAAGAGAAAGTTGTAGAAATATTTTGGAAATTTTCTTCCTTTCGTATAATTGTCAAGAGGTTATACATCTGTATACATTATCACATGTTCCCTACTTCCCTCAATCCGTACAATTTAGGGATTCAAATAAGGTGAGAATTTGATTTTATCCTTTTTTTCTTATTTACAAATAACTACTTCCTAACACCCCTCCTCAAATTTGGTGTAGGATACCCAATACTTAACTTGCATAACATATCATGAAATATCCGATCATTGACTGTTTTAGTCAAAATATCCGCCAATTGGTCTTCAGACCTCACGAAGGGAAGTGTAACAACTCCACTTTAGAGTTTTTCTTTGATGAATGTTGATCCACCTATGCGGCAATGTAGGGGGAGAAAAGGATGCATGGCTGTCATGATAGACCTTGCTAAAGCCTTTGATATTTAGGAATGAGACTTCATTGAGGACACCCTTCTTGAGGTTCGAATTCCTGGATACCTTATCCGGGTGATCATGTCATCGCTCAACACTAGCTCTTCTCAG